>NW_025965008.1:3562117-3610879 GCF_902806735.1 Myodes glareolus | reverse complement strand
GAAAGTTTATATGCCACAAAGTTGGAAAATGTAAAAGAAATGGACATTTTTTTAGATAAGTACCATATACCAAAGTTGAACCAAGACCAGGTGAACAATCTAAATAGACCTGTTAGTCGTGAAGAACTAGAAGCTGTTATCAAAAATCTTCCTACCAAAAAAAGCCCAGGACCAGATGGTTTCAATGCAGAATTCTACCAGAACTTTCAGGAAGAGCTAATACCTATACTCCTTAACGTATTCCACAATATAGAAACAGAAGAGTCACTGCCTAACTCCTTTTATGAAGCTACAGTTACCCTAATACCAAAACCACACAAAGACACAACCAAGAAAGAGAATTACAGGCCAATCTCACTCATGAACATCGACGCGAAAATTCTCAATAAAATACTGGCAAACCGAATCCAAGAGCACATCAGAAAAATTATCCATTATGATCAAGTCGGCTTCATTCCAGAGATGCAGGGCTGGTTCAACATACGCAAATCTATCAATGTAATCCATCATATAAATAAACTGAAAAAAAAAACCATATGATCATCTCACTAGATGCTGAAAAAGCATTTGACAAAATTCAACACCCATTTATGATAAAGGTGTTGGAGAGACTGGGGATACAAGGATCATACCTAAATATAATAAAAGCAATATACAGCAAGCCGACAGCTAACATCAAACTGAATGGAGAGAAACTCAAAGCCTTTCCACTAATATCAGGAACGCGACAAGGCTGTCCACTCTCTCCATACCTCTTCAATATAGTGCTTGAAGTTCTAGCAATAGCAATAAGACAACATAAGGGGATCACGGGGATTCGAATTGGAAAGGATGAAGTTAAACTTTCGTTATTTGCTGACGATATGATAGTGTACATAAGCGACCCCAAAAACTCTACCAAAGAACTCCTACAGCTGATAAACACCTTTAGTAACGTGGCAGGATACAAGATCAACTCCAAAAAATCAGTGGCCCTCCTATACACAAAGGATAAAGAAGCAGAGAGGGAAATCAGAGAAGCATCACCCTTCATGATAGCCACAAATAGCATAAAATATCTTGGGGTTACTCTAACCAAGGAAGTGAAAGACCTATTTGACAAAAACTTTAAGTCTTTGAAGAAAGAAATTGAGGAGGATACCAGAAAATGGAAAGACCTCCCCTGCTCTTGGATTGGGAGAATCAACATAGTAAAAATGGCAATTCTACCAAAAGCAATCTATAGATTCAATGCAATCCCCATCAAAATCCCATCAAACTTCTTCACAGACCTTGAGAGAACAATAATCAAGTTTATATGGCAAAACAAAAAACCCAGGATAGCCAAAACAATCTTATACAATAAAAGAACTTCTGGAGGCATTACCATCCCTGACTTCAAACTCTATTATAGAGCTACAGTATTGAAAACAGCTTGGTATTGGCATAAGAACAGAGAAGTCGACTTATGGAATCGAATAGAAGACCCAGATATTAACCCACAAACTTATGAACACCTAATTTTCGACAAGGGAGCTAAAGGTATACAATGGAAGAAGGAAAGCATCTTTAACAAATGGTGCTGGCATAACTGGATGTCAACCTGTAAAAAAATGAAAGTAGATCCATATCTATCACCATGCACAAAAATCAAGTCCAAATGGATAAAGACATCAACATTAATCCGTCCACTTTGAACCTGATAGAAGAGAAAGTGGGAAGTAGTCTACAAGATTTAGGCACAGGAGGCCTCTTCCTAAGTAGGACCCCAGCAGCACAGACAATAAGAGAAACAATGAATAAATGGGATCTACTGAAACTGGGAAGCTTCTGTAAAGCAAAGGACACTGTCAGTAGGACAAAAAGGCTGCCTTCTGACTGGGAGAAGATCTTCACCAACCCCTCATCAGACAAAGGTCTGATCTCCAAAATATACAAAGAGCTCAAGAAACTAGGCACTAAAACTCTAATTAACCCAATTAAAAAATGGGGTACTGAACTTAACAGAGAATTCACAACAGATGAACTTCGAATGGCCAGAAGACACTTAAGGTCATGCTCAACCTCCCTAGCGATCAGGGAAATGCAAATCAAAACCACTTTGAGATACCATCTTACACCTGTCAGAATAGCTAAAGTCAAAAACACCAACGATAGCCTATGCTGGAGAGGATGTGGGATGAGGGGAACACTCATCCATTGTTGGTGGGAATGCAAACTCGTGCAGCCACTGTGGAAATCAGTGTGGTGGTTTCTCAGGAAACTGGGAGTCAACCTCCCTCAGGACCCAGCAATACCACTCTTGGGCATATACCCTAAAGATTCCCTAACATACTACAAAAGCATTTGTTCAACTATGTTCATAGCTGCACTATTTGTAATAGCCAGATCATGGAAACAACCTAGGTGCCCCTCAATAGAAGAATGGTTAAAAAAGGTGTGGAACATATATACATTAGAGTTTTACTCGGCGGTAAAAAACAATGACATCTTGAATTTTGCATGCAAATGGATGGAAATAGAAAACGCTTTACTGAGTGAGGTAAGCCAGACCCAAAAAGAGGAACACGGTATGTATTCACTCATAAGTGGATTCTAACCATAATTAAAGGTCTTTGAGCCTATTATTCGTGATCCTAGAGAAGCTAAATAAGAAGATGAACCTGATGAAGATTATTTAGCTATCCACCAGGAGGTAGGTAATAGACATGAGTCCCAGGTAACCTCGGGTGCATGGGGGGGTGGGAGGGTCGATGGAGGGGGAGAGGACCAGAGAGAAGGGAGTAGGGGAGGAACGGGGAAAGCTTGGTGGCCGGGGATGGGGGGGGAGGGAGGTAGGATGAATATGGGATCAGGGAACAATATATTTCAACTAAGGGAGCCATTTTAGGGTTTACAGGAGACTTGATTATATATGGGATCCCAGGTCCAAGGAGAAATCCCCCAGATTGCTCTCTGGACAGAGGAGAGGGTGCCTTAATCGGCCGTGGCCCATGACCATACTGATGTATATTTTGCTTATCACCATAGATCCTTCGTCTGGCGAAGGAGGGCTATGCAGTCGGAGGCCCACATTGGAGCACCGGATTGAGCCCCCCGAGGTCCGGAGGGGGAGCAGAAGGAGGAGGAACATGAAAAACGAAATCAGTACTGCGAGGGATGCTATCACCCACTGATACAAGGGAACGGATCTGATGAGAGTTTACCAGGGCCAGCCGGACTGGGACTGAACGAGGACGTGATCTAGCCAGATTCTCGGAATTTGGCTGGATTCTCTGACTGTGGCTGGCTCGGGGTCTTTCTGAAAAGCCATTGACTATGACACTGGGACCTGTTTCCTCTGCATATGCTGGATTTTGGGGATCCAGTCTGTTTGGACGCTTGCCTTCCTGGACCTGGAGGGAGGGGGAGGGAGCTGGAGCTTCCCACAGGGCAGGAAACCCTGACTGCCCTGGGGGACGGAGGGGAAGGAGGGGGGGAGTGGGGGGAGTGGGAGGGTGTTGGGAGGGGGGGCGGAAATGGAAACTTTTATAATTTAATAAAATTTACTAAAAAAAAAATAAAATAAAAAAAATAAAATAAAAAAAAATACTTTGCTCTAGTGTGTGTTTTTGGTTTCTTTGGAAAGAAAAACAAAGTATCTATAAATGTATGGGATTATGTCTAGAATTTCAATTTGATTCTGTTGATCAGTGTATCTCTTTGGATGTCAATACCATGCTGTTTATATTGCAATAGCTCTGATGAAACTTGCAGTCTAGGATTGTAATGCCTGCTGCCTCCTTTTATTTTTCAGGATTGTTTTAGATAAATTTATTTTCAGTTTCCTTACGAAGCTGAAAATTGTTCTTTTGAGTTTTTGTGAAGAATTTTGGAGGAATTTTCATAGGGGTTGTATTGAATCTGTAGATTGCTTTTGGTAAATAGTCATGAACAATATTAATCCTGTAATCCATTTATACATTTCCATATTCTGATACCCTCTTCAGTCTCTTTCTTCAATGACTTTTTAATTTAAAACAATCGTTTTTATTTTGCATACCAGACCTAGCCCCCTCCTCTTTCTTCTCCTCCGCCACACTTTCTCCCCACCCACCCCCATCCACTCCTTAGAGAGGGTAAGGCTTTCCAAGGGGATGTCAACAATGTCTGTCACATCACATTGAGGCAGGACCAAGGCCCTGCTTCCAGTTTTTAGTCTGAGCAGGGTATCCCTCCACAGGGAATAGGCTCCAAAAAGTCAGTTCATGTACTAGGTCTAAATCCTGACTCCACTGCCAGTGGCCCCACAAACTGCCCAAACCACACAACTGTCACCCACATTTAGAAGACCTAGTCCAATCCTATGCTGGTTCCCCAGCTATGATTCTGGAGTCAGTGAGCCCCCACAAAGTCAGCTCAATGTTCTTCATTGTCTTAAAAGTTGCATTACAAAAGTCTTTCATGCTGGGCATTGGAGGTGCACGCTTTTAAGCCCAGCATTTGGAAGGCAGAGGCAAGTGGATCTCTGTGAGTAAATCTTTCACTTATTTCTCTATAGCTATTCCAAGATTTTTTTCTTTTTTGAGGTTATTGTGAAAGGCAGCCTTTCCCTTCCTTTTAAGTGCATGTCATACAGGAAAATTACTGATTTTGGTATTTTGCTAGTTTTCTGCAAGTGTTTAACATCTGTGGGAGTTTCCTGATGGAATTTTTAGGGTTTGTATTCTACAAATAAGGATACTTTGCCTTTTACCTTTATTATTTGCATTTCTTTGATCTCCTTTAGTTGTCTTTTTTTTAAAGATTTATTTATTTAATATGTATACAACATTTCGTCCATGTGTGCCTGCATGCCAGAAGAGAGCGCCAGATCTCATTGTAGATGGCTGTGAGCCACCATGTGGTTGCTGGGAATTGAACTCAGGACCTCTGGATGAGCAGTCAGTGCTCTTAACCTCTGAGCCATCTCTCTAGCCCATCCTTTAGTTGTCTTATTGTTCCAGCTAAGACTTCAGTTTCTATATGGAATAGGTTTGAACACTGAACATACTTTAATTGTTTATCTTTTCTTGGAATTGTGTCGTTTCATTTATTAGGTTTATGTGGCAACATCAAAAATAAGACATATTTGCTACATTTCTGTTTCATACATATGAAATCCTAAACACTTTACAGATATGTACCACTTAGTCTAAAGGAAGTTTTATGAAATTGATTTAGTGAAAACTATTCTACTGTTCAGGAAACCAGAATCATAGACCCAAAACCACACTCAGGACTCTTGCCAAACCTATGAAAGGCTAATCATGTAAGGCTAACAGAAGCAGAAAGGACTAGTAGTTAGGAAAAGGCAATAAGTAGAGGCCAATTTGGTCCCTGTGTTTTTTCTCATGAGATGACAAACCTAAAGATGGAATCTCAGTGTTGTCAGTGTACAGAAGGAATTCGAGACATGAGGTCCTAAGAGGGTGAACAAAATCAGGAAGAGAAGGTCAGAGGCAGTGCGTGTATTTCCTATTCCCCCTTTCTCGATTCTTGGTTTAGTAGAAATGCTTCGAGTTTTTTTTCTGAAATAATACTGGATGTGAGTTTGCCATAAGCTGACTTTATTATGCTGAAGTATGTCCCTTGCTAGGACTTTTTTCATGAAGGCTTGTTGGATTTTGGCAAAAGACTTTCCTGCATTAAATGATATAATCATCTGGTTGTTGTTTTGTTTTTATATTCTGTGTTTGTACTGGATTACATTTAAGGATTTACATGACTTGAACCATCCATACATCTCAGGAATGAAGCCAACATGATCAAGACTGATAATATTTTTAAGTATTTTATTGTAAAATTTTTCTCTATTTTCTCATAGGATAATTATATGTATTTTTATTTACTTATCATTGAGTATTTCTATTGTTTTATTGTCATGGTAATAAAAGTTTGGAAAAAATGTAAATTTTTCTTGGTTTTTAGTATATGGGATAACTTGAGGATAGAAGCTAGTTCTCTGATAATCTGGTAGTGATTATCACTAAATTCATCCATCTGTCTCTCTGGGCAAATTTTTGGAGGATGGAGGTGTGTGTAGGTTTATAATTACAGCTTTTAGTTCACTAGAGTTCATGGGCTTTCTTATATTGTGTATATCATCTTGATTTAACTTTGCTAAGTTATATAAATAAAAAAAAGAAAAAAAATACTAGTGACAAGGTACAGACCATTGTCAGACAGCACTTCCCTCCCTCTTTTTTTTTAAACAAGAATTCTGAATCGAATCATTTTTGTTTAGCTTTTCTACTGACCATTATCCATAACAACTTGTAACCAACATGTTTATCCATAATCCATTTTTTGGGAAAGTGGGTGTGGTTTTTTAGGCTACTTCCTGATGATTGGGGGCACTGATAATCTTATGTGGACTTAAAGAAAATTTTGAATTATGGTCAAGTCCTGAATGGAATATTCTGTGAGGCTTGACCATGTCATCCAGCAGTCTTGAATCTGTTCTGGATGCAGAATTCAGAGGAAACTCCATCAGAGGTCTTCTGTAATGTTGGATCATCTGGACCATCTGCTCCTAATGGAGATTCACCAGAGGGTTTTCCTTAATCAAACCTAAATCTATAACCTCTCATTTTCGGTGGAAATAAAAGCAAAACCTCTTCTTCAAAGTAACAATTTTGACTTAAGAATTGAAATCAAGACATTTTCAAAATATCTATGTTGGATTAATCCAGCAGCATTTATAATCAAATTTCTTTTAGCAGCTTTTGATCCTTCCTTAGCCATCAACTAATTTTTTTTTGATTTTTAGAGACAGGGTTTCTCTGTAGTTTTTGGTGCCTGTCCTGGAACTAGCTCTTGTAGACCAGGCTGGCCTCGAACTCACAGGGATTCGCCTGCCTCTGCCTCCCGAGTGCTGGGATTAAAGGCGTGCGCCACCACCGCCCGGCTAGCCATTAACTAATTTAAAGACAACATAATAACATACAGTATCCTGACTCTGTGTATTTTCCACCTTTACATGGCTTTATTTTAAAATCTATTTCTTTTTTAATTTCTTTTTTTTTTGTTTTCAACTTTTTGAGAAAGGGCTTTTTTGTGTATCTTTGGATGTTCTGGAACTCACTTTGTAAACCAGACTGATTTTGAATTCACAGAGATCTGCCTGCCTCTGCTTCCAAGTGCTAGGATTAAAAGTGTGTGCCACCACATCCTGAACTCACAGAGGTCTGACTGCCTCTTTCTCCCAAGTATTGGGATGAAAGGTGTGTGCCACCACACCCAACTACTCTCTTTCTTTTTTTATTTTAAGGACTTTATCCTTTTCTCCTTTCTCCCCCAAGCCTACATATATTCTTAAACACACTGTAAAATATTTAAAGGATTTTCTCATTTGAATGTATCTTTACAATATAACTCTCGTTTTCTGACCATATGAGTCATTAATTTGCTAAGCAATATGGCTAGGATTAAAGCTGTGGCTTTAATGGCTGGATCTATCCTATTGCTTAGCTTTCTGAGAATCTAGCTTCATGGTGGAGTAATATCCAGAGCCATGTTTATTGCCACAACTCTATGGCATTTCAAGGTCTGTTCCACCACCAAGTAGCATGCTGTAGGCGATTCATAAAACCATCCAAGTGTTTTATGGCAGAGCCTCTTCAAAGGGCTGCAAAGTTTTGCAGCTAAAGCTGAGTCAGGAAGTTTCTCTTAAATGAGACCTATTTGCCTCTAGCAAACATAGCCGACCTGAGAAAATTTTGTCAGCAATAAGCCATGCTTAATTCTATTCTTTTCTGTCAAAAACTACTTCCCAAGCTCTCTCGAGTTTTATGTAGATGTAATCAGCCCCACGTTGGCACATCAGGAACACCCACTGAAACAGTCTACCTGAGCTAATGGGAGCTCACCAACTACAGCTGGACTGGGGAAAAAAACAAGCATAGGACCAAACTAGTCCCTCTGAATGTGGTTGACAGTGGCATGGCTGGGGCAGACTGTGGGACCACTGGCAGGAGCACCAGTATTTATTCCTACTGCATGTACTGACTTTTTGGGAACATATTCTCTTTGGATGTATACCTTGTTCAGCCTAGGTGTAAGAGGGAGAGCCTTGAAACTTCTTCAAAGAAATGTGCCTTACCCTCTCTGAGATTTGGAGGGGGTGGGTGGGAGGATGTGTGGAGGGAATGGGAGGAGAGAAGGGGTGGTAACTTGCATTGGTATTTTTTTTAAAAAATCTAATAAAAATAACAAAAATAAATAGAAATAAATTGCTCACTAAATAAAGACCTTTCTGTCACTATTTCTTAAAGTAGTTTTAGGCTCAGTATATTTTTTGCTCTTGTATACAGCAAAATTTTAATAAAAACAAATTTTTCTCCTTTACTTAAACTAAATAGAGCTTTAAACAGTTAAGTCATTAGTTATTTTTCTTTTAAATACAGAGTTACATTCTTACCTTGATGGGTTTTTTTTCTTTGCTTCTACTTCCTTGACCTTATGATCTTCTACACACTTTCAAAATTTCAAGTCTGTGTTGCAACTACTTCTGCAACTTTGGTTTCAACTACTGCATCCCTGTATCCATCCCAAGAAAACTAATTAACTTTAAGATTTATTAGTTATCATTTTCTCTTTGCCCTGTATCTGTGTTCCAACTTTCCATATGTCTTGTCAATATTTCTTATCTTGATTTTTTCTCTTAATTTTCTTTTCCTTTGTAGAGATTTGTTACTTGTTGTTTGTTTTGACAAGTTCTCTTTAGACAGCCCAGACCAATTTAAAACAAACTATGTATTTACTGCTAGCATTGAAACCGTGATCCTCCTGATTTTTCCTCCTGAGTGCTGGTACTCCAGGCGTTGCAGTCTTCTCCAGCTCTTTTTCTTTTTCTGGTTGCTGCAACATTGTTGTTGGATGACCTCTAGAAGTGTGGGCTTAGCACCCACAAAGTTTAGTTACCTTCCTCTCTACTTTGGCCTTCTTTGCCCTTCCATTTCCATCCAAAAGGTGGCAAGAAAGCTCAGAAAAATGATTTTTGCAACTTTTGACTTAATGCAGGTGCACATCTCTGCACAATGCAATCCTAGATCACTGATATGAAATGACATTGTTGGATTTGTTTTTCACTGTTCCACGATAAAATAGCACACGACAAAGCATTGTATTCTCACTGGTGTTAGCAAAGACCTGACAACAGCAACTTAAAGAAGGAAGGGGTATTCATTTATAGTTCAAAGGAATACAGTCATGGGGATGAGAAAGCCTTGGTGGTATGTGTGAGAGTCAATTGATCATGTTGATTTTTCAGTCATGAAGCAGAGTGAACAGAAAGTGAGGGCAGAGTGTAAAACCTTAAGGACTGTTGCAATTATGTCCTTTCTCCTATCTTTGACTCTGTCAACTTTGAAATCTTCTCTTTTCTTAGTAACAGTGACAGAATTCTCATATAATACTGGCATCTGTTTCTCAGTTTGAAAATAATCTATGTGTTACAGTAGATTTTAAATAAGCAGGTAATTACCCTTTACAGATTATTGCACATGATCTCACTAACATCAACTAAAGTGTGCATGATCACGCACTTCCCATTTTACAAACACTTATTTATGCAGTTTTTGCCTAAATTAAGCCAGTTTTTCATCATTGTAGAAGAATACCAAAGAAAATCAACTTATTAAGAGCAATGATTAACCTTGGTTTGGTTTTGGAGATTCTATTTCATAATAGGATATCCTGTTGCTTTGAGTCTCTTGTGAGGCAGGACATCATGATAGGAATGTGTGGAGTAACCAAAATGCACACTGTACATCTAGAAAGCACACAAAGTAGTGGAAGGCACAAGACACCACAAGTGTCCTCAAGGTACTCTTGAGAGTACCACCACCTCCTAAAAGCCATATCCAGGAAAGCACATTTCTGTCACATGGGCCTTTAAGTGACTATTCAAGGTCCAAATATTAACAATCCTTGAAATAGAAGCACTGATTTGCACTCAGCCCTTACAACTGTTACTCTCTGCGGATTCCAAAATCTGTTTTCTATTCAAACAGATGCAAACTGAGACATGTGCCTTACCTTCATCATGCATTATTATTCTCACCAAAATATCCTCCTGTCAAGCCTCCTCTGCAGGTGCTGCAGAGATGTGAAGTCATGTTTAAAAGAGACATTAAATAGGGAGCTGTAGAGAGGACTCAGTGGTTAAGAGCACTGGCTCTTCTTCCAGATGAACCACATTCAATTTCTAGCACCTGCATGTCAGATCACACCTGTCTGTAACTCCATCTCCTGGGATCTGACACCCTCACACAGAATTCATTCAGGCAAAACACCAACACACATAAAATAAAAATAAATAAACCATTTTAAGAACCATTATGCCATCAAGCAGACAAAGTTGGTGCCCTTATGGAGTTTATGATAAATCAATTTATGATAAATACAAAGAGACCAGAAAAACATATGGCCACTCTCTCTGTGCTTCACACTGTGGATAGTGTCTGGACAGTTGACCTTTCAAAAGTCATGCTAAGACCCCGAAATCAAGGTGTTGCTTCACAATAATTCCAAACTCACACCTTATATGTTGGTTTCAGGTAGGTAGTCACAAAAGTGACAAAACCTTGAGCTTTAACTTGGGTTCCAATGAAGGGAAATCAGGTTACACATCTGCCTTCATCTCCTTAAAGATCTTATAGATTATTCCTTCAAAAATATCTTTAGCTTTTATTTAAGATGTATAATTTCATAAGCATATATATATGAAATATAATGATATACCTACCATTCCCTCTTCAACTACCCAATATTGCCCCTAACACACTCCCTGTCTACTTCATTATCTGTATATTCCAAGAAGTCTAGTTTATACTGCATATATGGGAATGTAACAGAGTCATTAAATGTACAGCTTCTAAAGAACCCCCTCTTGTGGCTCAATTAAAGATACCACAATAAGCAAAGGGAGCAAAAGTCTAAGTGTTAAGAAATCTGCTCAAATCAGAATCTGTCTAGACAAGTTTCCATTTTTAAACGACATTTTTTTAATTTATTAGATTTAAAAAAAATACCAATTCAAATTCCCACTCCCTCCCCCTCTTCCTATTCCCTCCACACATCCTCCCACCTTACCCTCATCTAAATCACTTTCCTTTGTGGAATGTCCAAGGCTCTCCCTATTACAACTAGGCTGAGCAAGGTATACATCCAAAGAGAACAGGATCCCCAAAAACTAGTACATGCAGCATAGATAAATCCGAGTGCCACTGCCACGAGACCCTCAGTGTGCCCCAGTCATGTAAGTGTCGACCACATTCAGAGGGAATAGATCTGTCCTATGCTTGTTACTTCCTCATCCAGCTGGAGTACATCTATGCAGGAACCTTTAACAGATTTGTGTAGGATACCTTGTTGTTGGTTCAGAATGCTCCTATGAACAACCTTGTACCACCACAGCAGTCAACTTAGGTGGTTAATTGGAACCTGAACTCAATTCTTTACCTTTGAGCATGAGGACTTTACCAATGAGCTAACTCCTACGGGCCTGAGTTATATATTTTTTTTTTATTTCAGAATGTCTGTTGCATTTGTCAATGAGTATATTTAATAGAATGTTCCCTGTGTTAGTTTCTTTTCTGGTGCTGTGATAAAATACCATGATCAAAAGCAAATTAAGGAAGAGCTTGTTTTGGATTCCAGTTCTAGAGGATGTTCATAATGTTCTACGTGTTCATAATGGCAAGGAATGCACACTGGTAGGATATCCAGAGTGCTAGATGTTCACAAGGACAGGAAGGCACAGTGGTGGGAGACCTAAGCAGGAAGCTTAGAGATCACATCTCAACCTCCAACTGCAGACAGAAAGCAAAACATAAACCAGAAGTGAGGTGAGACCATAATCACTCAAAACCAACAACAGTGACATACTCCCTCCAGTAAGGTTCTACATCCAAAAAGTTCTATAATTACCCAAATAGCACAGCTCTCTGAGGGCCAAATGTTCAAATACATGGGGGAAACATGTAGGAGATAGTCTATAAGGGAAATTTCCCATTCATTCAAACCATTCTACCTTGGTTCTAGTTTCCAGAAAATGATTTATATAGGGGACTGGGTGCTTTTCTCTCAGAATAATACCCAATAGAATGACTCTAAGGTCTGTGAGACTATTGACTTGACCCAGAATTACCTTTGGAACTAAAGGATCGGCAGATCTTCCATCACTCATTGTAAAGTAAGTCCATCCAAGTTTAATTCTCAACAATCGTCTGCAGTTCAAGCTCATTCCTATCAGATCTTTTAGTGACTGATAATACATATAGATTTGGCATAAAGGCGATCCAGTGGGGACAACTTTCCCCTATAATCTGAACCAGGCCATGACGCTATACTTTTCTACAGAACCCAAATTGTTTTTTTTAAACAGAATTATAGTGTGAAATGGATCTTTGTTTGGCTAATTTTGAGGGAGCAAAGTGTTCCTGAAGCAATGTTGCATAGAGCATTCAAAGAGCACTTCCCCTATAAGCCTCTTTAGAAAGACTAAGACATGAAGAGGCAGTACAGTGGGACAGAAATCCCCTTTTTATGTCTTTGAGTTACTTGAAGAAACCTTCTGCTGAACTCAACTCCCAGAGATTCTCCTGTTTTGCAGACACCTGTTTAGCTGATGTTTCACCAAATGTTCTGAAAAGTGTGTTGATCTATGACTTTCTTTGTTTGATTACTATAAAACATTCATAAAACTGCTACAAGGTTGGAACATGTTGTTTGGGGAAACTTGAATCTCTGTTTCAGAGATAGAGGGTCATTCAGATTTGGCTCCAGATTAAATTATCTCATAGTTCCCCCTTTGAGGTGAGAGTTGTGTTTTTGTGTCCACAGGGAGTGCATTTTTGATTCTTATTTCAGAAACTAAAGCTAAACCTTGGCTGGGTTCTGTTCTGCGAGGTGGGAGTTGAGTGTTGAGAGATGGTGACCTTGAAAGAGGTGGAAACTCCTTTTGCAGGTACAGAAGGGCAGCATCTCACATTGGGAGAAGACTGAGAAAGTTAAATCCAGTGAAGAGAGAGATGCCCAATTAACCACTCTCTTCCAGAGACAACGCATGATAACAAGGATGTAGACAGACAGAGTAATAAGAATGTGCCCCTCAGCAAGCTAACACTATCACAAAGGGAAACTAATGTGACAGGCAAAACCTAATTAACATTACCCAAGAGTTCCTCTCAAAATTGTGGGATATGCTAATTTCACCTAATAAAAAGTAGTAATAATTGCTCAGTTAGAAATGAATAGCATTGAGAAACATGATGATAATTTTTTTATTCCATCTCATGATTTCATCTTATTTAATGAAAAACTAAACAGATCAAGGGCTAAACCTATCCTGGAGATAAACTGAGAAAAATTAGCCAACTTCCTGGTTTGTTAGATTAGCTGGTTCCAGGTCAAAGTTTAAGACTATCCCCAGAGAAAGGATGAAAGCATCATTCCAGAACAGCAAGGTCTGTGCCCTAGAGTTGCAGGAGCAGATGAAACATGTCTGAAGCCTCACACAGAGAATCCTTGGGCCTTATACTCACAGCTTAGGGGCAACAGATGTCAGCTCCAGTAGAGTTATTAATTCATGAGAGAAATCTCTTCAGCACCAAACTATTGGTTGCCCTGTAGACTGCAGTGGCTATAACACAATAATCACAGGGCATGTGACACTACCTGAGAAAATCATCAGGGGTAAACATAAGGGTTGCAAGTGATGAGAGGCTGTGAGAGCCAGGTGTAATCACAGCCCTCCATACCACTTGTTCAGCCTTTAAACTCTTCTGGGTTTGCTTTAGCATCTCTCAATGGCCCCTCCCTGTGATCAGGACTTATAAATGGAGCCTCTTGTTAGACCAGAGCATTCTCAGAAGTTTGAGAGGCAGAAAGATGGTGGCAGCCCCACTCTTCCTCTTGTTCCTGTGTGTCACAGGTGAGATAACATACCAGAATGACTTTTCCCTAGAGGATTCTTTGGCTATGCTTGAGAGTGGTAAGGAATAATAATCATTTGCAGCAGAGGACTGGCAGGTCATGGCCTGCTGATAATACAAACCTATGTTCTAGAGTCTCACAGTCTCTCTGTATCTCCCTGTGTCTCTGGTTACAGCCTCCAAAGGACAGATCCTGCTCACCCAGCCAGCAGAGTCCCTTCACGTTTCTCCAGGAGAGAGAGTCTCAATCACCTGCAGGGCCAGTCAGAGCCTCCTCTACACAGATGGAAAGCACTACTTGTCCTGGTACCAGCAGAAAAAAGGACAGACAATCAAGGCCTTCATTTACCATGCTTCTGTCAGGATTGATGGAGTCCCCACCAGGTTCATTGGCAGTGTATCTGGGACAGAATTCACCCTCACTATTGAAGATCTTCAGCCTGAGGACTTTGCAGTTTATCACTGTCTTCAAACACTGAAGAGGCCTCCCACAGTGATTTGGTCCTGAGCAGTAACTCCCCATAGGCCTGGTTGCCCCACCTGCCTTGGTCTCAGTGACTCTTCTGAGAGAAACAGCTGTGTAATCAGTATGTGGACAGTAAAAAGCAACATAGTATCACCAACACAGACTAATATATGGAGCAGTATTTTTCCTCAGTCTCCTCTGTGGTCTTTAATGTTGCACAGAAGAGACTTAAAAGACATGGAGTCAAATACACTAAAAGGCAGAAAAGGAAGCAGGGTACACTAATTCATATTCATTCCTTTTCCCTCTCCCTCTCGAACCTCCTCCTCCTCTCCCTCCCTCTTCCTCTCAGTCTCCTTCTCCCTCCAAAATTCATCTCCTTAGTCTTCTCTGAACCCTGGGGCATCTATCTCCAGCTCATACTTTCCAGCTTCCTTCAACCTCTCACTTTGGGCTAGACCTTCTCCTGAGGGTTTTGTCCTTCATGATGTTGCATTCTGATGAGACCCTTTAGAGTCACAACTCAGGAAGAAAAAAAAACATGTTCAGGCTGCTGTATTCCCCATAGGACTAGAAACTCTGTTTTTCAGGTTAGTCTGTCTGTACAGGAAAACACTTAAATGGAGATGGTTGGGTGGAGAAAATTATACTTTACCTCAGGAAGATCAAGAGTTTCTAGTAGGTCCCAAGAAGTTCAACAGAGGAGTTTGCAGTATTCGTGATCCTAGAGAAGCTAAATAAAAAGGTGAACCTGAAGAAAATCATATAGTTATCCTCCTGGATATAGGAAGTAGTCAAGATTGCAAGGCTATCTTGGGTGCAGGGGGGTGGTGGAAGTAAGGGGAGATGGTTAGAGAGAAGGGACAGGGGAAGGATTGGGGATGGCGTGGGGGAATGAGATGGGGGGGAGGAAGGATGGATATGGGAGCAGGCAAGTATATATCTCAACTAAGGGAGCCATTTTAGGGTTGGAAAGAGACTTGTTTCTGGAGGGGTTCTCAGGACCAAGGAGAGGTCCCCAGATTCTTCCCTGGGCAGCAGGGGAGAGGGTGCCTGAACTGGCCTTGGCCCATAACCATACTGATGAATATTTTGCATATCACCATAGAAACTTCATCTGGTGATGGATGGAGATAGAGACAGAGACACATATTAGACACATATTGGAACACTGGACTTAACTCCCTAGATCCAAATGAGAAGCAGAAGGAGGGAAAACGTGAGCAAGATAGGCAGGACCAGAGGGAACCTTCATCCGACAATGGATGGCGATACAGACGGAGACCCACATTGGAGCACCAGACTGAGCCCCCCAAGGTCCAAATGAGGAGCAGAAGGAGGAAGAACATGAAAAAGGAAATCAAGACCGCGAGGGGTGCGTTCACCCACTGATACAAGGGGACTGATCTAATGAGAGTTCACCAAGACCAGCTGGACTGGGACTGAACAAGCATGTGATCAAACTGGATTCTCTGAATGTGGCTGACATGGGGGCTGACTGAGAAGCCATTGACAATGGCACTGGGTCTTGTTTCCTCTGCATGTACTGGCTGTTTGGGATCCTAGTCGGTTTGGATGCTCACCTTCCTAGACCTGGAGGGAGGGGGGAGGAACTTGAACTTCCCACAGGGCAGAAACCCTGACTAC
Source organism: Myodes glareolus (assembly GCF_902806735.1). Lineage (NCBI taxonomy): Eukaryota > Metazoa > Chordata > Mammalia > Rodentia > Cricetidae > Myodes > Myodes glareolus. Next base: position 3,594,829 of record NW_025965008.1, on the reverse strand, counting down.
TCTTTGGACTGGAGAGGGAGGAGGAGAGGGAGTAGGGGGAGGGAGGAGAGGGAGTGGGGGGGAACGGGAGGTTATGGGGAGGAGGGGAGGAAGTGGAAATTTGTATAAACAAACAAACAAAAAAAAAGAAAATTCCCCCAAGGTTCTCATTGCTAGGAGCCACCACAGCCCTATACAGGAGGGATGAATTCAGTGATTCTGAGCCATGTCTACCACCTTTATGCTGGAGTTGCATGTTATAGTTAGGAATACAGAGACTCTGTGCTCTGTATTGTTTAGTTTTGGGGGGGTTGTTAGTTTGTTTCTTTGTTTTTGCTTTGTTTTTGCAAGTCATGGGAAACAAACCTGGGGAATGAAGGAAGCATCATTCCTCCATGGTTCCTGCCTTTTCTCTAGCTGAAGTCCCTGCCCTGACTTCCCTCAAAGATGGACTGTAATCAGAACTTATAAGTCAAATAAACATTTTCCTCCCCAAACTGCTTTGGTCATGATATGTACCACAGCAATGGTAAGCAAACTAGGACACTGTCCAAGCTAAGAATCTAGACGGTCCCACCTTATCTGTTTTGCTTCTTGCTATTTCATGGACAACTTTCACTTTTTATTAGTCATCTGAATTGTTATTGCTGTAGTTGTTGTTTTAAGATGTATTTATTTTTTATTCTCCTTCTCTCATATGTTAATTATATTCCAACCAACCTCTTTTTCCGTCCTTCCACTCAACTTATTCCTTCCTCACCTTTCCTCTTCCCCATGTCCTCTGCACCTCCATTTCCCTTCATAAAAGAACAGGTCTACCAGGAATATCAACCAAACACACCTTAACAAGTTACAACAGAAATAGAAATATCCCCTCATATCAAAAGTGGATGACGCAATCCAGTAGGATAAAAGGGTTCCCAAATGAGTTAAATGGGTCAAAGACATTTCCCACTCACACAGTTAAGATTCCCAAAAGAACATCAAGCTACATGACTATAACATACATGTAGAGGACCCAACACAAACCCATGCAGCTCCATGATAGCCACTTCAATCTCTGTTATCCTCTATGTTGCCTGCTTAGTGGATTCTGTAGGCCTTGTACCTGTTGTGTCCTTGACCCCTCTGTTCCTTCAATCCTTTCTTCTCGTCTTCTAAGAGTTTTGCTTAGCTGAACGTGTTTTTTCCTGTGAATATTTACATCTCCTATCATCAGTTACTGGATGATGATTCTCTGATGATGATTGGGCTAGGCTACAATCTGTAAGTATAGCAAAATATCCTTAGAAATCATTTCATTGACTTTTCTAATTTTATTTTTTGTTAATTGTGTTTGGTTTTATCCTAGATCTCTCTGCTATCCAGTCTCTAGTTCCTGATCATTCAGGTAGTGTCAGACATGGGCTCTCACTCACTGTGTGGGCTTCTAGTTGGACCAATCTTTGCTTGGTCACTCCGACAAGTTTGGTACCACCATTACCCCAGCACATCTTGTAGACATGACAATTTGTAGGTTGAAGGTTTATAACCTTTTCTCCACCTGAAGTCTTGTCTGGTTATAGGAGATGGCCTGTTCAGGATCTCTATCCCTCATTTCTGAAAATTTTGTGATGTCATTTTTAACAGCAATATAATACTTCATTGCGTAAATATATCTTGTTTTCTTTATAGATTCTTCAGTTGAAGGACACCTAAGTTGTTTCCAGTTTCTGACTATTTTGAGTAAAACAACTAAGGACATAATAGTGCAAGTGTCTTTGTGATGGGATGAAGTGTCCTTTGGGCAAATCCCAAAGGTGGTGTTCTGAGAAGTCACCATATTGATTTCCTTAGTGGTTGTACAAGTTTTTACTTCCACCAGCAAGGAAGGATTGTAGCCCTTGCCTTACATCCACACCAGCAGGAGCTGTACCTTTGTTACCTTTACCATTCTGACAGGTGTAAGATGGAATCTCAGAGACATTTTAGTTTGTATTTCCCTGATGGCTGAGAATGTGGAACATTCCTTTAAGTGTTTCTCAGCTAAGTGAGATTCCTCTGTTGAAAATTCTTTGTTTATGGCTGTACCCCTTTTTTAAAAGGATTTTTTTCTGTCTGTTTTCTTTAAATGTTTTGGATATTAGTCCTCTGGAAGATAAGGGATTGGTGAAAAATCCTTTTCCACTCTGTAGACTGCATTTTTGCCCTATTGACAGTGTCCTTTGCCTTACATATGCTTTTCAGTTTCATGAGGTTCCATTTATTAACTGCACGATTGGTGTTCTGCTTACAAAGTTGCCTCCTAAGCAAATTTGTTCAAGGATATCACCCACTTTCTTTTCTACCAGGTACAGTGTATATGGTTTTGTGGTGATGTCTTTGATCCACATGGATTTCAGTTTTGTGTAGTGTGATAGATACGGATGTGTTGGAATTCTTCTATAATCATACATTTAGTTAGAGATACACAATCTGTTGAAGACTTTTTCTTTTTCCCATTACGTACTTCTGCCTTCTTTATCAAAAATCAGGTGTCCACATATGTATGGATTTATGTTTGGGTCTTCGATTTCATTCCATTGATCAACATATCTTTTTATGCCAATATCATATTGTTTTTACTACTTTAGTTTTGTGGTACAGCTTGAAATCAGGGGTGGAGATACAATAAAAGAATTTTTTATCATATAAGATTTTTAAACTATTCTGGAGTTTTTGTACTGTGGGAGCACATTCTGCTCCTTAAGCCAATAGCCTGTAAGATATCAGCACACTGGGGTATGGTCTCTTATACTTTAAAACGCAGCGAGAACCATGCACTCTCTCTCTCTCTCTCTTGCTTCCAGCTCCCATTCAGGCTGCTAGACTCTCTGTTTCCTCTTTGCAATGAGAGGACTGTTATGTGGGACGGTGGTCTTTAAGGCTTTCCCCTGAAATAAATAACCTTTAGATTTTCCATAATTTTGAGCTGGTTTGGGATTGTTTTGTGGATTAATTTGGTGCCCAATGTGTGGCACAACCCAATACTCTAAGAATAAGAGTCTCATGATCCAACAACTGGTATTTTAAAGTCTATTGGCTAAAGGAGGAGAATGTGCTCCCTCAGCATTTTTGTTTTTCCATATGCAGTTGAGTATTGTCCTTTCAAAGTCTGTAAAGAATTCTATGGGATATTTGGTGGTGATTGCATTAAATCATTGATTTTTTTGATAGGATAGCCATTTTTACTATTTAACCCTAAAAATCCATGGACATGGAAGACACTTCCATCTTCTGAAATATTTTTCAATTTTTTTCTTCAAAGACTTCAAGGAAGTTTTTTGTCAAGCAAGTACTTCACTTGCTTGGCTAGAATCACCCCAAGATATTTTATATTCTTTGTGGCTAATGTAAAGTGTGTTGTTTCCCTGATTTCTTTCTCAGGCTTTTTGTCATTTGCATATTGGAGAAATGCCAATTTTTTTCTTAGTCAACCTGTATCCAGACACTTTTCTAACAGTACTTATCTGCAGCAAGAGTTCCCTGAGAGAAACTTGGGGGCCACTTATGTATACTATCATATCACCTGAAAATAATAATGCTTTTATTTCTATTTCATCTGAATTATAGAAGCAAATACTTCTCCCCTCAATCTTTTCATCCTTGCTCTACCTCAAGTCATCATCATCTATCACCTACAACATAAAATTGTTATATTTGTTTTCAAGATCCATCCATCTTCCCCAGGTGAAGTAAGAACCTTCTGCATAATAAACACAGCCATATCTGATGGAACAGCAAAAGCCATAAAATTAGCACAACTGCTTAACAAAGAACCAGCAAAGCTGAGCCACATGATGGCCACTTATGGTTTTGATCTCTGCCTGTTGCATACTTGAGGGACTTTTAATATTTGTAAAATCTGGGGATATTGGATTTATAGAAAATTTCTTATGAATCACTTATGCCGTCTACAAGGAGTACTACTTCTAAGCATCCCTAGGAATGTCCTGAACATACCATCTCTCCGATCCCATTTTTTTTAGTTTCAGGGCAGGATAAAGTACCTGCTTTGTAATGATCATCCCTGTTTGCACATCTGTGCTCCATTTCACACAGAAACAATTACTGTCCCTTACATCTTTTGTTCTATTACCTTGAGTTCTTTCTGTCAAATGGTGCTGAGTGTCCTTTCCTTATGAGAGGGGAGTTATGCTGCACTGAACAAAAGCAACAACGTTAAGGAATAGAAATTTAAGTTATAAGTAAATAAAAACAAGAATGAAGTCAGTATAAATAGACATAAATATTAACAGAACTCTATGCAAAAATAGATGATGTTGGGCTTGGGGTATGGCAGAAGATTTGGTTGTCTTTGTAACCCAGGCTATGTATCCTGGGAAGCCTGCAAACTCATGATCCTCTTCCTCAGCTTTCTTGCTGTTTGAATTGCTAAACTACATGGAAATGCCTGGCAGAAGTGCATTTGTTCATATTATAATACAAGGTAATTCAAGAGCACCAAGGGAAGTGGGAGAATCTCATGGAAGTAGTAGAAGAATGGCATAAAAAATATTCAATATTGTCTCCTACCACCACCAAACCATCCTAAGAATGAGCACTATATGACTTGGCTGTTGCTCATAAAAATATGGCCCTTTGCTTAGATATGATATAATATCTAAGTATAATACATGAATGCTTTTATGATGAGCATAAATGAGAAAGATTACCTAACTTTCCGAAATAGAATAAGTCAACACTCTAGTAGTCAATACAAAAATCCACTATAAATGAGCACATCTCAAAAATACAAACTAAATATTAAGAATAACTTCTTAGTTTCATGAGATATATAATTGTTTTACCATGTTTCTCTCATCTTTGAACTGTTGTTGACTCAGACTGATCAACAATACATTGAATGTGCAAATAAAACAAAAGGAGCCATTCCTGTAGGGCAGAGACATGGACATGACCGTGAGTGTGAGCTGATTAGTGAATTGTCCATCCTTCCTTTTCTCTCTTTCTTCACTTCTTTCTTTCTTCCTTTGTCTTTATTTCTTCTCTCCTCATCCTCCATTTCTTGGTTTCTCTCTTTTCCTCATTATTCCCTTCCTTTCTCCCTCTCCTCCTTCCTGCCTCTCTTCCCTCCTTCATATCCCTCCCCCTAGCTCGTCCCCCTCAGTTCCTTTCCACTAATACCCTCCCCTTCACTCACTTCTGCCTCACTCACTCACTCCTCCCAATTCTCTGCCCACTTATGTTCTCCCTCCTCATTCCCTTCCCTTTACTCTCTTCCCTTCACCCCTTCCCAATCTACCCTCTGCAATCTCTTTCCCTCCATCCCCATTTATCCCTCCTTCTCATGCCATTTATTGTGGCCTCACTCCTTCCCATATTCCCTCTCCCCTCACTCCACCACCCACTCCCCCTCACTTCCTCTCCCTTCTTTTTTGCTACCCTCCTTATCCCAGTGCTTATTCTTTTTTCTTTTTCCTTCTCACTAAATAAAGACTTTTTCTTTTTCTTTGTTAATTGAAATATATTATGTCATTCCACAACCACCTTAAAAGCTTGCTAGAAAATCCTTCCTTCTGTCTAGTTATACAAGGGAAAGTATCAGGGGTCTGAGAAAATAAAGAAATTCTCATTTATATATCTATCAAATTGTTTATTCCTCTATCTATCATACAATTTTTCTGATGAAGAATTCACGTTTCTGATATTTGGCATTTATTCACAATGACAAGGTACCACTCTTTTAATAATCTTGGATATTTTAAAATAATTGTACAAAAGACTCCTTTATATGTATCTGAGATCATTAACATAGATCTTTTCTTCATTTACAAAGTTCTTTATTTCCTAAAGTATTATTTACGTTCACCCTAATGAATTTCCTTTCAGTGTTTCTATTTAATTAATGGTCTGGGGTGGCTGTGGCTGACATGATTATCACATAAATGTGAGGACCTGGTTCACATCCCAGGAACCCACATAATGTCAGATGCAGCTGTACCACATGACTGCACCCAGAGTGAAGCTGTGGCAAGTCGAGAAAGAGATGGAAATTGCAGAGTATCCAGATGATCCTGGGCCAGACACTTTAGGGAGCAGTGGTGAACAAGAAACCCTGTTTCAGATAAGGAAGAAGGCAACAGTTATACCCAATGTTGGCCTCTTATCTTCACCCATATCACCAGGCAAGGAGTTTGTCCTCAAACAAGAGCAGGCAAAAACACATCCACAGCATCACACACACTGGAACATAATTTTGTTAAAAAATTAAGAAAACAAGTCAAGAATTATGTTACTTTCCTTTAAGTCTTTATTTTCCATTCTCTCTTAGATAATATTTTCATTGATTGTGTATAATTTTGAATTATCATACAAAATTATAGTTTTGAAATAACATACGTGCTTTATGCAGCACATCCATAATGCATTACCCTGAATCACACTTCAGAAAGATTAGAGGGTAAAGAATCAATGGAATGGCATGCAAGGCTTCTTTAAGACACATTTGCCATGCTCTAGTAAATTTTGTGCTGACACCAGCTCCCAGTGGGTGAACAGGAGCAGGTGCCTCTTTGAGCTGATTTACATATTGAGTCATTATAAAATAGCTCACACTCCTATAAGAGGAGCTGCCAGGAGCCTAAAAAGCATTCATTCTCTTTACAAATACTCGGAGATGGAGTCAAATGCACTCCTCCTATTGATGCTGCTGTTCCTGGTACAAGGTGAGAGGGTGCAGAGCAGTGTTGGGTGCACCCACTGTAGCCATCATGATTTTCCATGCCTCTAGTATCTTTATTATTAAATTAAAAGCATTTGTAATTGGTTTTAAGTTACCCCATTCTTTTTAACTTTCTGGTTTCTCAAAGTGATACCCACAAGTATCCTTAAATTTTTCATTGAAAAATTCCTCTGATGGGAAGGTTTCTAAACATGTATAGCCATGGTCTGTGTGTTTGCAATTCCAGGTACCACTGCAGACATTGTGCTGACCCAGTCTCCAGGTTTACTGACTGCATCTCTGGGACAAAAGGCCACCATCTCCTGCAAGTCCAGTCAGAGTGTAACTGTAAGCGGTTTTCATCTTATGCACTGGTATCAACAGAAACCAGGACAGCCCCCCAAACTTCTCATCTATGAAGCTTCCAACCTACCATCTGGGGTCCCTGCCAGGTTCAGTGGCAGTGGGTCTAAGACAGACTTCACCCTCACCATCAATCCTGTGGAGGCTGATGATGCTGCAACCTACTACTGTCAGCAGGGTAAAGCATATCCTCCCACAGTGATACAGAGCTGAACAAAAACCTCCTGGGGTTGCTGCTGTCTGAGTCTCAGTCTCTCAGCAGTCTCTTACTCTCTGACATCTCAATAGAAAGCTTTAGACTTGTTTGGTGGAAAGAACATATCTAATGAAATAAATTTTTATAAACTGATTTGATTGTTTATCTCATCCTATATACTTTATAATTCAATAATTTTCAAACAAAATACAGACCTTCACGGTTTTTATTTAATTAATAATATTAATTATTATTCATTTAAGTTTTTGTTAACATATATTTGTCTTTGAATGCTTTTTCCTTCTTCTCCCCTATCTCTCATACCACATCTCTACCTACTCCATCCCACCCTTAGTAGTGCTTTATAGGCTTTTCAATCACTTTTGGATGCAAAGCTTTCTAGGCCTGGATGTATGAGGGAGGACCTTGGACTTCCCACAGGGCCAGGGTCCCTGCCCTCTCTTAAGGAGGGAGGGGTAGGGAGAAAGGGGAGTGGGGGAGCAGGACTGGAATGGGAGGAGGGGAGGAAGTTAAAATTTTGAATGGAAAATAAATAAATAAATAAATAAATAAATAAATTTTTTTTAAAAAAGATTTACTGTTTTATTTTATTGTGTGTTCCTAAAAGATAATAAATAGAAATTACTAAAACTGGAAAAAAGTTAACCAAAGTCATTTAGTGTGTGTATGTGTGTGTGTGTGTGCATGCGCCTATATGTGAGAGAGAGAGAGACAGAGACAGAAACAGAAAGAGAGATAGAAAGAGAAGCCAGAGAATAATGTGCAAATATTGCTTCTGGAAATCAAACTCAAGCTCATCAGTCTCTGCTGCAATTACCTTTCCTGTTACCAGCTGAACAATCTTGCCAGTGTGGTCTACTATTAATTTCCTTAATGATTTATTAAACACTAGCAGGAGTTTAAGCATGAAAGAGTTTCCATAGCAGTCAGAAGAGGACATCAGATCCCAAAGAGCTAGTGTTTCAGGAGGATATGAGTTAGTTGATGTGTGTGCTGGAAACCAAACTTCATGATGAAAATCTACTCCAAATTGTGTATGACAGGTCAAGACCTCATGGGAAAGCCCTATGCTGATATAGGAGATCCTTCTGTATTTCCGTTGCTTTCAATGGTTAATTAATAAAGAAAACTGTTTGGCCTGATATCTCAGAACATAGGTAGGTGGGGAAGACAGAACAGAGTTGTGGGAGAAAGAAAGCAGAGGCAGGCAAACACCATGTATTCAGCCACGAGGTCAGACATGTTGAATCTTTCCCTGTAAGCCACGACCCCGTGGTGACATACAGATTATTAGAAATGGGTTAGTCAAGATGTGAGAGTTAGCCAATAAGAGGTTGGAGATAATGGGCCAAGCAGTTCTTAAATGAATATAGTTTCCGTGTAATTATTTCAGGTGTAAATTAGCCAGGGAGCTGGGATTTCAGAGGTAACACAGCCCGTCACTCCATTTTGCAACAGATTGGTTGCCCAATGTGGTAACTAACTCCACGTAAAATCTGAGATGGCTTAAAAAGGAATTCTAGACACAAATATAGAGTTTAACACAGCTTTTTGCTGTTTGCTAGGGCGTGTTGTAGAGAGGTTTCCTGATTCAGCAACAGCAGCAGAAAAAAAGATGTGCCATTTTAAAACATGACTTCCTGGGCCCTGCCTCCGGTGCAAACTCCGGCTATGGAGCATTTCTGGGCCCGGCCGTTTGTGTGCCCACTTGGGGTTGGGAACAAAGTAGTTAAGACCATGCCCACGGCTTGCCTCTTCCTGCCGGAGTCGGTAGCAGGATCAGGTCTACTAGAAAGTGGCAGTTTTGAAATACCAGTTTCTTGGCAGTGTAGTCATTGCAATCTCTGTCTGGCTCCTGCGGGAGACAGGGCTTTTGAATGGAGCACTTGGAGTAAAGTGCAATGATTTGTTTGATGGCAACTAGACTCACTGTGTGCCTAAAGGGGGTCATTTCATGCTGCAGCTCGGAGGCACAAGCAGCTCTGCCATGCTAGCAGTGTAATGTGCAAGGCTCAGAGGCACAAGTACCTCCACCATGGTGGACTGGGCAGAGCAAGCCCGCAGTACCTGTTTTTGACCTAGGAATGTCACAGCTTCGATTCTTAAGTGCTTAATGATTTAAAAAAATTACTGATTCACAATAAGACAGATTCAGACATAAAAGACCTCTAAATGGGTCACAGTGTTGGATGACTGTATGTAGGCTTGGGAGGGAGAAGAAAAAAGAATAAAGAGAATAAATTTAGTGCCGTAAAAAAAGGTAAAGTTTTTTAGGAGACAGAGTACAAATAGTTATAGATTAAAAGAAATAAATAAAAATAAGCCATGCAAAATGGAAAATTCGCAGAGAGTCTGGTTTATGTACATTATGTTTTTTTTTTAAACTTTTGACTGTGAAGGAGCTAAGTACAGAGAGATATTTCATTTTATGGGCTTCCAAACTAAACCAGAATGGATATCATAAGGTTATTATGACTTCAGAATTTGGATCTAAAAATATGATGCTTTTGAAAAAAGGGTCTTCTTCTGTTTTCACAGAGGATGAGACCCTTTGGATTGTTTCTATCCCAATATGGTATGACAGACCATACTCTCCTGAAAGATTGCTGTGAACACCCTCAAAAATGACTTTACACAACATACACTGTAAAAGACATAATTAACAGTGCCCCTATACAGCAGGAAGAAGTGTGGAGAGAAATAACTACGTCCATATTCCTAGATATTGTTTATAAATGTTCTTTTACATTTAAAGGGGGAGATGATATAGATATGAATAATTTGCATAGGTATTGATTTTAAGGTCAATTTTGTTATATGTGTATATATTTCTGTTCTTCATGAAGGTATTGTGATTGTGTAGTTCATTTAAAACTGTAATGTACAATTAGAAAATATAAGTTGTTAATGGATAATCATCAAAAATATTCAAGCTTGTAGTCGTGTTAGTTAGATTTTCTAGATGTGCATAGATATATTTCAGATAGGCATTCTTCATATCTTTCAAAGACTACAGAATATGGCATTTAATGCTTTAAAAACTTAGGGCTTTTCATGACAGTGAGACATGTCAGCCCCTGGCAGCACCAATATACTGCAAGAGGAAGATGGGCACCAAAGAGGCTCCTTATGGAATTGGCTAGCCATTTGGGCAAGAAACTGCTCTTGCCTGGACTGATGCAAAAACTGGACACAAAGAACCCACAGAGAGAGGACTGCTGAACTTTTCTAAAGGTGTGATGGTCTTTCAGGGTTCCTGATTGATGAAAGAGTCTGCGAGACATTCTGCAAAACACAGCAGATAGTGACTGAAATGCCTTTGAAATTTCCTACTTTATGGAAATGTCTGCTGGATACTATGGGCTTGAAGGATGAAGATGGATGCCCCAATGGTACAAAAAAACTTTGGGTGACTGTCCAGGCAGTGAGATGTCTCTGTCATTTCTAGAGTTTGAAAGTCGCTTAGTTCTTGTTTATAATATTTAGGTAGTATTATATCCTTCTGGAGTCTTTGATGGAGTTGAAGAATGAATAGATAGTTATAGTTTTCCTTAGTTAGATAAAAGATAAAATAGATACAAATATTGTAACTGTAATTCTTGGCTGATAATTGTTTTGTTATATGTTATTTTACTATGTTAAAGTTAAAGCCTTCCCTTTTGTTTAAACAGAAAAGGGGAAAACAATGTAGGAGATCCTTCTGTATTTCTTTTGCTTTCATAACTGGATGTCAACCTGTAGAAGAATGATAGTAGATCCATATCTATCACCATGCACAAAAAACAAGTCCAAATGGATTAAAGACCTCAACTTTAATCTGACCACTTTGAACCTGATAGAAGAGAAAGTGGGAAGTAGTCTACAAGATATAGGTACAGGAGACCACTTCCTAGGTAGAACCCCAGTAGCACAGACAATAAGAGAATCAATGAATAAATGGGACCTCCTGAAACTGAGAAGCTTCTGTAAAGCAAAGGACACCGTCAGACCAAAAGGCTACCTTCTGACTGGGAGAAGATCTTTACCAACCCCTCATCAGATAAAGGCCTGATCTCCAAAATATACAAAGAACTCAAGAAACTAGACAATAAAACTCAAATTAACCCAATTAAAAAATGGGGTGCTGATCTGAATAGAAGAACTCTGAATGGCCAAAAGACACTTAAGGTCATGCTCAACATCCTTAGCGATCAGGAAAGTGCAAATCAAAACCACTTTGAGATACCATCTTACACCTGTCAGAATAGCTAAACTCAAAAACGCCAATGATAGCCTATGCTGGAGAGGATGTGGAGTGAGGGGAACACTCATCCATTGTTGGTGGGAATGCAAACTTGTGCAGCCACTGTGGAAATCAGTGTGGCAGTTCCTCAGAAAACTGGGAGTCAACCTCCCTCAGGACCCAGCAATTCCACTCTTGAGAATATTCCCAAGAGATGCCCTATCACACTACAAAAGCATTTGTTAAACTGTGTTCATAGCAACACTATTTGTAATATCCAGAACCTGGAAACAACCTAGGTGCCCCTCAATAGAAGAATGGTTAAAGAAGGTGTGGAACATATACACATTAGAGTTTTACTCAGTGGTAAAAAACAATGACATCTTGAATTTTGCATGCAAATGGATGGAAATAGAAAATGCTTTACTGAGTGAGGTAACCCAGACCCAAAAAGAGGAATATGGTATGTACTCACTCATAAGTGGATTCTAGCCATAGTTAAAGGTCTTTGAGCCTATAATTCGTGATCCTAGAGAAGCTAAATAAGAAGGTGAACCTGAAGAAAATCATATAGTTATCCTCCTTAATATTGGAATTAGACAAGATTGCCAGGCAAACTTGGGTGTACGGGGTGTGGGGGCATGGAAGTAAGGGGAGATGGTTGGAGAGAAGGGAGAGGGGGAGGATTGAGGATGGCTTGGGGGAATGGGATGAGGGGAAGGAGGAAGGATGGATGTGGGAGCGGGGAGGTGTGTATCTCAACTAATGGAGTCATTTTGGGGTTTGCAAGAGACTTGATTCTGGAGGTGTTCCCAGGCCCAAGGAGAGGTTCCTAGATTGTTCCCTGGGCAGCGGTGGAAAGGGTGCCTGTACTCGCCTTAGCCCATAACCATACTGATGAATATTTTGCATATCACCATAGAACCTTCATCTGGCAATGGATGGAGATAGTGACAGAGACCCACATTGGAACACTGAACTTAACTCCCTAGGTCCAAATAAGAAGCAGATGGAGGGAGAGCGTGAACAACGAAGGCAGGATCGGAGGGAGGGAAGGAACCTTCATCTGACGATGGATGGAGATGGAGACAGAGACCCACGCTGGAGCACTGGACTGAGCCCCCAAGGTCCAAATGAGGAGCGGAAGGATGTAGAACATGAAAAAGGAAGTCAAGACCGGGAGGTGTGCGTTCACCTACTGATACAAGGGGACTGGTCTGGTGGGAGCTCACTAGGGCCAGCTGGACTGGGACTGAAGGAGCGTGTGACCGGGCTGGATTCTCTGAATGTGGCTGACATGGGGGCTGACTGGGAGGCCATTGACAATGGCACTGGGTCTTGTTTTGTTTGCATGTGCTGGCTCTCTGGGATCCTGATCTGTTTGGATGCTCACCTTCCTGGACCTGGAGGGAGTGGGGGAAGGAACTTGGACTTCCAGAGGGACTGGAGGCCCTGACTGCTCTTGGGACTGGAGAAGGAGGAGGGGAGGGAGTGGGGGGAAAAAGTAAAAAATTTTTTTATAAATAAATGAATAAAAAAATATACGATTATAAAAACAAAAAAAAACTGAAAAGTAGCACAGAAAAACATATTAGAGAATTAAAGTCTCTGTGTTAAGGGCTATAGTCTCAACTGGAGAATACAATGAGATCACATGCCATTAGTTAAAAGAGAGAAGGGATATTCTTAACAATTGCTGTCCCACTACAATTTCTATCACTTCAAATGTGAAGCATCCTTAATGTTATTAAAATAAAGTTATCAGGAGATGAGGTACTTCTAAAATTAGAAGATACTTTCGTAATACACAACTTTCTGAAGCTTAAGTGAATTTTTATAGTTTCAATGTTTTTCATGAAATGTGGAAGTCTTTCTTATCTGACAAAATGTAAATTTATTCATTTTCCTATTGGTGACTTTGAACAAGGCATAACAAACAGAAGAGGAAAACTTTCTCCTTACCTACTACGTGCTGTTGTTTTAACAATAAAGAAAAGATTATGAGACATGCTTTATTCTCATTTGGGAGGAAGATTCTTTTGTAAATTAAGATACCAATAGAAAGCATTTTTAATTATTCATGAAAGTGATACATTACTTCTTACAGCTTCAAAGAACTTGAAAAATAATAAATATTCCAACTGAGTACTAATGGAAGTGTACTTTAATAAAATTTTATACTACCTTTAACTTTGATTGGTACTTTTTAAAAAAATCTAATAAATTTTAAAAATTCAGAGACCCTTTAGATTTTTTTAAAAAAATACCAATCAAAGTTTCCACGACTTCCCTTCCTCTCAAGCCCTCCACACACACACCCACTTCAACCCCATCTAATCCTCAGAGAGGGTAAGACACATTGCCTTCTGAAAGTTCTAGCCTCTTTCTATTATACATATCTTGAGAAAGGTATAACTCCAAAGAGAATAGGATCCCAAAAGCCAGTACATACAGTAGGGATAAATCTTGTTGCCACTGCCAGTCGACCCTCAATCTGCCCCAGAAGTGCAACTGTCAAAACATTCAGAGGTACTAGTTGGTCATATGCTTGCTCCTTCCCAGTTCAACTCGGGCTTCTGAGCTCATATTTGTTCAGGTAAATTGTTTAGTGGATGAACCCATCATGTTCTTGACACCTTGGTCATATTCTCACGTCTTCTACTCTTCCTCTGGACTTGGGAGCTCAGTTCAGCACTCCAGTGTGGATCTCTGCCTGTGTTTCCACAAGTTGCTGGATGAAGGTTCTATGGGGATATTTAAAAAAATCATCAGTCTGACTATAGGAAAAGTCAAGTTTGTGAAACCTCTGCTCCATTGCTTAGGATACTAGGTAGAGTCATTCTCGTGGTTTCCTGGGAATTTCTCTAGACCCAAGTTTCTGCTAACACGCTAATGGCTCCCAAAATCAAGGTATCTCTTTCCTTGCTCTCATCTCTGTCCTTCCTTCATCTAGACTATTTCTTTCAGTCAAGTTTTCCTCAAGCCTCCCCTTCCCCTCCTCTTCTCCTTAAACCTTTCCTACTTCCCCAACTACCATGCTCTGACTTTTCAGGTGAATCTTGTCTGTTTCCAATTTCCAGGTGTGTCTATAAAAGATTTTCTTTGGCTTCACTGTTTTACTTAGCTTCTCTAAGGTCACTAACTATAGGCTCATTGTCCTTTGTTTATAGCTAATACCCATTTATGAGTGAATATATACCATAATCATCTTTTTGGGTCTGGGTTGCCTCACTCAGGATAGTGTTTTCTTTTTTAATGTATTTATTTCTTTATTAAAATTTTCCAGCTCCTCCACTCCTCCCATTTCCCTCCCTCTCCCCCTTCCCCCTCCCTATCCTGTCCTAAGAGAAGTCAGGGTACCCTGCCCTGTGGAAAAGTCTAAGGCCCTCCCACCTTCATCCAGGACTAGAAAGGTGTGCATTCAAACAGATTAGGATCACAGAAAGGCAGTACATGCAGTAGAATCAAAATCCAGTATCATTATCATTGTTTTTTCATTCAGCCCTTATTGTCAGCCACATTCAGAGAGTGCAGTCTGATCACATGCTCATTCAGTCCCAGTCAAGCTGGTCTTGGTGAGCTCCCATTAGATCAGTCACACCATCTCTGTGGGTGGACGCACCAGTCATGGTCCTGACTTCCTTGGTCATGCTCTCGCTCTTTCTGCTATTCATCTAAACCTTGGGAGCTCAGTTCAGTGCCCCAGTGTGGGTCTCTGTCTCTATCTCCAACCATTGCCATATGAGGGTTCTATGGTGATATGCAAGATATTCATCAGTGTGGCTACGGGACAAGGACAGTTCAGACACCCTCTCCTCTCTGCCCAAGGACCTAGCTGGGGAAATCCTCTTGAACCCCTGGGAACCCCTCTAGAGTCAAGTCACTTACCAACACTTAATGGCTCCCGTAATTAAGATATCTTGTTCCTTTCTCCCACATCCACCCTTCCTCCATCTCAACTACCCCATTACCCCAAGCACTCAACAATTCTCCCTTTCTCCCTTCTCCCTCCCCTCTCCCCTTGCCCCACTTCACCCCACCCCCATGCTACCAACTTTTGCCCAGCGATCTTGTCTACTTCCAATATCCAGGAAGATAAATATATGTTTTTCTTTAGGTTTACCATATAATTTAGGTTCTCTAGGATCATGAACTATACACGCAATATCCTTTTTACATGGCTAGAATTCACTAATCAGTGAGTACATACTATATGACTGAGCATCTTTTGGGAAAATGTCCAAGAATGGTATTGCTGAATCCTGAGGTAGGTTGATTCCCAAATTTCTGAGAAACAGCCATACTTATTTCAAAAGTGATTGTACAAGATTGCATTCCCACCAGAAATGGATGAGTGTTCCTCTTACTCCAAATCCTCTCCAGCATAAGTTATCATTAGTGCTTTCGATGTCAACCATTCTGACAGGTATAATATGATATCTTAGAGTTGTTGATTTGAATTTTCCTGATAGCTAAGTAAGTTGAACAAATCATTAAGTATCTTTTGACCATTTGAAATACTTCTGTTGAGAATTCTCTATTTAGTTCAGTACCTAATTTTTTAATTAGTTATTGATAATTTTACTGTCTAATCTCTTGAGTTCTTGATATATTTCCAGATCAGTCCTTTGTCTGATGTGGGTTTGGTGAAGATGTTTTTCCATTCAGTATACTGCCTTTTTGTTTTATTGACTGTGTCCTTTGCTTTACAGAAGCTTCTCAGTTTCAGGAGGTCCCATTTATTTATTGTTTCTCTCAGTGTCTGTGCTTCTGGGGTTATGTTTAGAAGGAGGTCTCCTGTACCCATGTCTTTCATTATTCTTCCCACTTTTTCTTCTATTAGGTTCAGTGTTTTTGACTTCATTCTGAGGTCTTTAGTTCTTTTGAACTAGAGTTTTGAACATGGGTATAGAAACAGGTCTATTTTATTTCTTATACATGTTGACATCCAGTTATGCCAGCACCTTTTGTTAAATATGGTTTCTTTTTTCCACTGTATGATTTTAGCTTCTTTATCAAAATCAGGTGTTCATAGATATGTGGATTAATATCCATGTCTTTGATATGATTCCATTGTCAACCTCTCAGTTTTTATGCCAAAAACAAGCAGTTTTCATTACTGTAACTCTGTACTAGAGATTAATATCAGGTATATATGCCTCCAGAAGTTCCTTTAACACACAGGATTGTTTTGCCTTTCCTAGGCTTTTGGTTTTTCCATAAGAAGTTGATTATTATTCTTTTGAGGTCTGTAAAAAATTGTGTTGAAATTTTAATTGGGATTGCATTGAATGTATAGATTGATTTTGGTAGGATTGCCATTTTTACTATGTTGATATTACCTATCCAAGTACATGGGAGATCTTTCCATTTTCTGGTAACTTCTTCAATTTCTTTTTTCAAAGACTTAAAGTTCTTGTCAAATAAGTCTTCCATTTCCTTTGTTAGAATTACCCCAAGATATTTTATGTTATTTGTGGCTATTGTGAGTTCAAGAATTTTGATACTGTATGCTATTATTCTCTGTATATTTTCCATCTTTATGCAGCTTTATTTCAACCTCTATTTCTTTTATTTTTTCTTTTAACTTTTGGCTTTTTGAGACAGGTTCTCTGTATATCTTTGTCCTGGAATAACTCTGTAGACCAGGCTGTCCTTGAACTCACAGAGATCCTTCTGTCTCTGCCTCCCCAGTGCTAGGATTAAAGGTGTGTGCTACCACACCTTGAACTCACAGAGATCTTGTCTCTGCCTCCCAGGCATTGGGATTAAAGGTGTGTACTACCACACCTTGAGGTCACAGAGGTCAATCTACCTCTGCTCCTTGAAGTCACAGAGGTCAATATGCCTCTGCCTCCCAGGCATTGGGATTAAAGGTGTGTACCACCACACTCTATTTCTCCCTTTCTTTCTTTTTTATTTTAAGAACTTTAACTTTTAGCCTGCATATATTTTTAACACATAGTAAACCATTTAGAGGTTTTCTTCGTCTTTGAACCTCTCTTTACTGTATCTCCCTCTCTTTTTTCTCACCACATGAGTCTAAAACCGTGGCTTTGACGGTTAGACCCAACCCATTATTTACCTTTCCAGCCTCAGGGCTGAGGTACCAGCCAGAGCTGTGTTCACTGCCACAACTCTATGGCATTTCAAGGTCCTTGCTAGCAAGCAAGCTGCAACATTCTGTTCATAGACCAAACTCAGTTGAACTGCCTGCCTGAAAGAGTCAGAGTTTTCCCTGGCAGGGCAGCCCAGAAAGAAGGCATTTTAAAACAGCACAGCTTTTTTCCTGCTATGGCTGAAAACCGAAAAGCATGCATTTAGCTTTTCATCAACACCGTTTAAGTATTTCATGGCAGGATCTCTTAAAAGAGCTGCAGGATTTTGCAGCTAAAGCTGAGTCAGGAAGCCTCTCTTAGATGAGAACACTTGCTTGCCTCTAGCAAGCAAAGCCAACCTGAGAAATTGCTGCTACCAACAAAACATGCTTTACTCTATTCTTTCCCAAACTTTCTCAGGCTTTCTGTGGATTCAGTTATCCACGTGGGCGCCATATGTAGGCATAAGTCACAGACAATCCCACACCAGTTTGGAATTGTGATTAATAGAATGGTTATTTATTCAAAGGGAAAAAAACTTACAGATTACCGTCCCAGACAACAGCCCCTCCGCGCGAACAGGAGAGGAGTCCAGGAACCGGAAGCGGAGCCGGAAGCCAAAGAGGGAGTGGAGGACAGACGCTGCTTTTTTTAAAGAGAGAGAGACCACACCCCAATGGGCTGGTAACTCAGCGGCGATTGGCTGAAGGAGCGGAAGGAACTTCCACATCATTCAGGTTTTCAATGGGCAACTGCCCTGAGCTCAGAAAAGGCTGATTCGGTAATCACACATTTATTGGAAGTTATGGCCATCATGGGTATACCTGCACAAATAAAGACAAACAATGGTCCAGCATATGTATCTAATAAAATGAAACGCTTCTTTGCTTATTATATTATAAAACACGTTATAGGTATACCAAATAATCCTACAGGTCAGGCAGTTATAGAAAGATCAAATCGTACTATAAAGGATATGCTAAACAAACAGAAAGGGACGAAAGATACCCCCAGAAATAGATTGTATAATGCTTTATTAACCTTGAATTTTCTTAATGTTAATGAGAAAGGAACAACAGCAGCAGAGAGGCATTGGATAATGGAAAAAACTTCTGAACTAAACCAACCTGTTTATTTCAAAGACGTGCTGACCTCTCAATGGAAGCCAGGAGATGTGCTACGTTGGGGAAGGGGTTTTGCTCTTGTTTCCACAGGAGAAGAAAAATTGTGGATACCATCAAAATTAATAAAGGTTCGATTTGAAGAGGAAAAACCTCTTGGAAAGGAGAAATGACAGCTCATCTACAATGATGATATTCATACAGGTGGTAAGAAAAACATATAGAATGGGAGCAGGGTTCTGTTTCTATCTCCACAGGAAAACACTTGTCTTTGAAAAATTCAAAGGACCCTGGACATTTGAATACTGACAGATGGAAAATAACGGTCCAATAGGGACTATCAAGAAAACTGAATAGGTTCTGTAAGTACCATATACTAAATCATATTTCTAAATTTATAGAGCTGGTTTTAGAGTTGGACTCTGGCTCAGTCTCTCTCTAATTCCAAGCCTGTTGTTTAAAGAAAAACCCAGAGTTCCTGGAGTTTCTGTCTCATGTCAAGAGCCATGATATGGGACAGAAAGAAATATGAGTTTAGAAAACATCTTTACTTTTCTTCATATCTATCATACCTTCATTAAATATATCTATCATGTCTTTCATTGAATATATGTATTTCTGTATATGTCTATATAATTAATGTTTAAGTTTTCCACAATGAACAATGATTTTTTCCTACAGTGACATTTGAAGTTTCCAGGAAGAAGATGGGGCCCCATAACAACAATTCCACCTGGTTGATATGAAATCATGATACTAATAGCGCTACTACAAGACCTGTTTTGGGTACCAGCTGCACAAGATGGTTCCAATGTACTGAAATGGTGCACATCTTGTTCAACATTCTGGCCAGACCTCCACAAAATACTCAGAGACTATTTGCAATTTTAAAAGACATTGATCTTGAAATTTAACTATCATTTTACTTTCACAGGATCCCCCAGAAAGAATGTCACCCCCATGACAGCTGGAAGTAATTCTAGAGAACGTCGTCCCCTCTCCCAGTAAAGTTTGTCCTTGGGGTTAGGGACATCATTTAGGGGTTGGTTATAATTATTATAAGGTTGAGGGTTGGGGGAGGAATTTTATAAGTGCAGGAAAATTAAAAAAAGAGGGATAATTGGATTATGGGATAATAGATTTGTACTTGTGAGTTATTGTTTTTAGACAAACATATTGGTATTGATTCTTATATATTGATACAAAGTTAAATTATGTTGACTATTTTATGCATGCATGCTTCTACCTCTGTTTAAAACATTTTTATGTATTGGTATATATATTGTATTGATATATGTATATTTACCATATTGCATTGTACACTTCTACCTCTGATTAAGATACTTATATATTGTTTATGTATTGCTATATATATTTACCATATTGCAATGTATACTTGCACATTGTTTATATTTGGAAGTCACATTGTCCTCATTTATTGCACAGTTGTTTATTATCTCAGTCTTTAAGTTAGATAGATATTGAGAATTATATAGATCAACAGTCATCTAAGTTTGTCATTTATAATTAGACTAATCAGGTTCTTTAGATACATAGAGATTATATTCAGTATAGATAGATAATCTTCAACCTCTTCAAAGAGCTGTAGAAAATGGCCTTTAATCTAATTCAGAGTTCTGTGGTAGGGAGACACAATCGCTCCTGGCAACACTGATCTATTCCCGAGAGAATGTTGAGCACCAAAGACACTCCACCTGGAGCCTTTCTTCTTGGCAGAACTGCCCTTTGGGTAAAGAAATGCTCATACCTCAACTACTGACAAAGTTACAGACTATCCGTAAATGGATAAAACAGGACTGTCATATCCTGCCAAGACAGGGTAAGATAGTTTTGAAGTTTCTTGCCTTTGAAAATGGTATGTCAGTTGCATCAGGCCTTAGCCAAAGTTGGTTGCTTCAACACTGCAAACGTGACTTTGGGTGTTTGTCCAGGTAGTCAGTTGTCTCTGCGATTTGTTACATGTTCTGGAAGTTGTTTGATTGCACTTCCTAATTACTCAGATAACATTATTTCCGTTCTCAGATCTTCGATGGGATTGAAGATTATATAAATGTACTTACTTTCCTTTCATGACTTGGCCAAGTTATTTGTTATACAAGACTTAAGCGAGTTAGGATAGGATATTTGTATTTATTGTATATAATTTCGTAGGTTTGTACTTATTGTATATAATTTTGTAGTAGGCTTAGAACTCTCTTACTTAAACAAAAGGGGGAGATGCTGTGGGAGTTCCTTCTGCTCCTTCAGCCAATCGCCGCTGAGTTACCAGCCCATTGGGGCGTGGTCTCTCTCTTTCTTTAAAAAAAGCAGCGTCTGTCCTCCACTCCCTCTTTGGCTTCCGGCTCCGCTTCCGGCTCCTGGACTCCTTTCCTGTTCGCGCAGAGGGGCTGTTGTCTGGGACGGTAATCTGTAAGTTTTTTCCCCTTTGAATAAATAACCATTCTATTACTCACAATTCCAAACTGGTGTGGGATTGTCTGTGACTTACGCCTACACTATGTCTGGGTTTGTGTCTCTGCCAAAGACAGAACCTGCACTGATGTTCAAGGCTCTTGTCCCCATTAAAGGCAGTACATATATCCTGGATCTTGGCCCAAATCTGGCCATATGTGGGAATTCAAGAGCCAAGCTTCCACTGGGTCCAAGCCATTCTAAGTGACCTGTGCTGCCACCTTGGGCCACAGTGTCATCTGGGCCCAGATTGCTGCCAGAGGCTATTTCTGGTTCCACGGCTTTACCTCAGATTTGTTGATGTCGATGTCCTTCACTCTTGATACAACCAAAATCAGAGGATGTGGCTGCACACAGTTGAACCTGCCCAGCATCAACTTTATCACTCTGAAGAATGCCCCCTGTTCTACCCACAGGGGAGCACAGTATAGCTGTCCTTGCTGTCATGTGTGCAGGTTAGCAGACCCAAATATGCAATTATGAGAGAGCTAACCCCACAGTCTGTCATGCAGTGGCATGTTTGCTTATTGCCTCTCACATACTGCAGACAAGAAAATCTGCTCTCAGTATCACAAGTGTGGGAGACATAAACCTGCCCCTCATCAGTTCCAAATCTAAGGATTGGGCCCTGCATCTAGCCCAGGCAGCATAGTAGAGATGAACCCGATGTACTTGAGAGATATCGCCCCATCTTTCATCTGTCATCTAGTGGAGGGAGGGAGGGGGAGATGGCATTCCTCTTTCCCTGCCCCTTACTTCCTGTAACAGGAGGGAGTACTGGCCCTCAAGTCACAAGAGTGAGAGAATTGGCACTGTCCCCCTTCAGTGTCAACACTAGGGAGAGCAGCCCTCCCTCATCTTACCACTTCCCACCTGCTACAGGTGAGAGAGCTGGCCTCAGGGCCACAAGACTGGGAGAATTGACCCTTCCCCTTATCAGCTATAGCACATAAGGGACTGGGCATGGCATCGGGCCTGTGCAGTGCACTAGAGCTAACCCTGTTGGTGAGTCTCAGGAAAGCCATGCCTGTAGGTGTGAGAGCAGGAGAGCTGCCCCCACAATCTTACAGATGCACCAGGGGATGGCAAGGGTAAAAGAAAGATGTTTTCTCCTCGATCCCTTGCCCACCAGTGACAGGCAGGAGTACCAATCTCAGGGCATGAGAATGTTAGAACTAGACCTAACCCTCCTGACCAAGTACAGCAATCCAGAAAGCATGACAGGCGTCTCACCTGGAAAAACAGTAGCACTGATCCCGGTAGGTTG
This sequence comes from Myodes glareolus, assembly GCF_902806735.1. Taxonomy (NCBI): domain Eukaryota; kingdom Metazoa; phylum Chordata; class Mammalia; order Rodentia; family Cricetidae; genus Myodes; species Myodes glareolus. Next base: position 3,572,387 of record NW_025965008.1, on the reverse strand, counting down.
ACTGTGGGTTACCTGAACACAATGTTCAGAGAGCCAGACAATTGGCCCTTCTCCTTGTTGTCTGCACCTTTGGGTAAGCTAGACAAAGCAGTGCCAGAGAGCTTTCCTGGGTGGTAATGATGAGAGAAACCTGACAGACTGATTAACCCAGTCTTCCACAACTTTATGAAACACAAAGAAATACCCAGGGGATATGGTTCAAACAGCAACATGCTCTATGGATTTTTCAAGCACAGAGCTATAAGAAATAGATGTGTTTTCTGTGTTAGATTCCCAGTTTCTGGTATTCAGCTAAGGCAACAAAAATAGACTAAAGGAGAGTAGATGAGACAGGTAAATGTCAACAAGAAGAAAGACATGAGAACTCCCAGAGTATGTGTAAAACTGGCCAGATTAAGCTCCATGTGGATTTTCTATACCCACACTTTGCAGAAAGAAACATCTAAAAGAGATGGTGCAAACATACTCATGAGCCTTAGGAAAGATTCTATGAGTACTCAGATGAGAGTGCAGCCTCAACCATACCTTGGTTAGATACTATGAGAACCTGAGGAGAGGACCCAGACACAACTCCTGCTCATTTCATAAGTGTTGTGATTGTCACTACATTTATATTAACTTATGGAGTTGTAGAAAATGAATATAATACAGGTTTCCTATCATAAAAAGAACTATAAGCATAAAAAACTCAGAGATGTACATCTGAAAAAAGGTTCTAAGTTTATTGTGCTGAGGTTTTCTACTCCACTTGGGATGGATGGAGAAGCCCAAAGAAGGCTCATGTAGAAGTGGAGAGATTGCCTAGGAAGTAAACCTTTCATGATCATTGCTGTGTACCCTTGGCTCTCTAATAAGAAGAAAATGACCGTAAAAATAACTTTGGAAAAATATTGGGGCCCTTAAAGAAAAAATATAAATCTCCCTCAAACAAATAGTGAAAAATACAAACTGGAAAAAATCAATAAATTTCTTAAAGAAGAAACAACTACACAGGTTAAAGAAATGATTCAAGACTTGAAACTGAAATAGAGACAATAAAGACAACACAAATTGAGGGAATTATGGGAACAGAAAATATGGGTAAGCAATCAGGGACAACAAAGGCAAGCAAGCATAAACAACAGAAAACAAGAGATGGAAGATTGAATCTCAGGTGTTGAAGTTACAATAGAGGAAATGGATGTTCTGATCAAAGAAAATGTTAAATTTAACAAAAGCAAAACACAATATATCCAAGAAATATGGGATAGCATTAAGAGATCAAACCTAAGAATAATAGGGATAAAAGAAAGAGACAAAGTTCAACTCAACGGGACAGAAAATATACTCAGCAAAATCATAGAAGAAAACTTTCCCAACCTAAAGAACGGAAGGGATATGAAAATACAAGAAACTTACAGAACTCCAAATAGAGTGGACCAAAAAAAGGAGTCCCCTCACCACATAATAACCTATTGGCAGAGTACTTGTTCTTTCCCGACTGTTCACATTCCTGAAAAAAATCACACAGAAATCTATATTAATTGTAATACTATTTGACCAATAGCTTCAGCATACGTTTGATTAACTCTTATATCTTAAATCAACCCATTTCTATTAATCTGCATCTCACCACATGGCTGTGACTTATTGGTAAGGTTTCAGTGTGTCTATCTCCTGTGGGCAGCTACATGGCTTCTTGCTCCCTCTGTCTACTCTGTCCTGTATCTGCTTGGAACTCTCTCTTTGCTCTATACTGCTAAGCCACTAACCAAAACAGCTTTATTCATTAAACAATAAAAAGAAAGGATAGACAGAAGGACTTCCCACAACTATAATCAAGACACTAAACAAACAGAATAAAGAAAGAATATTAAGAGCTTAGAGGGAAAATGGCCAAGCAACACACAAAGGCAGACTGAATACAATTACATCTGACTTGTCCATGGAAACAATGAGAATCAAAGAATCCTAGTGGAGCATTATTCAGAAATTAAGAGATCATGGATGCCAGCCCAGACTACTGTACATAGCAAAATTTCACTCACCATAGACAGAGAAAACAAGATATTCATAAAAAGAGTTTTACAATATTCTTTCAGTTTTTATTATGTGGAACACTTTGAGGAAGGAGTGTAGGTATTAACTCTTCTTTGAAGTTCTTAAACCATCTGGACCAGGGATTTTTTTGACTGGGAGGCATTTGATGACTGCTTTTATTTCCTTGCAGGTTATAATCATATTTAAATTATTCACCTGGTCTAGATTTAATTTTGGTGTGTAGCACCTATCCAGAAAATTGTCCATTTCTCTTACATTTTCCAATTTTGAGGACTACAGGTTTTTGTAGTATGACATAACAATTCTCTGGATTTCCTTGGTGTCTATTGTTATAGCCTCTTTTCATTTCTGATTTTATTAATTTGGGTGTTCTCTCTATATCTTTTGATTAAGTTGGATAACAGTTTATCTATCTAGTTGATTTTCACAAAGAACTAGCTTCTTGTTTCATGGATTCTCTGTATTGTTTTCTTTGTTTCTTTTTATTGATTTTAATCCTCAATTTGACTATTTCCTGTTTTCTAATCCTTCTGGGTGAGTTTGATTCTTTTTCTTACAGAGCTTTCAGATGTGATGTTAAGTCACTAGTATGAGATCTATTCACTTCCTTTATGTAGCCAAACTCTTTTTATGAGGCTGCAGTTACCCTAATCCCAAAACCTCACAAAGACTCAACCAAGAAAGGGAAATACAGATGAATCTCAATCACAAACATAGATGCAAATAATGTTCAATAAAATACTGGCAAACCAAACCTAAGAACACATAAAAAAAAGTCATCCACGATGACCAAGTCAGCTTCATTCCAAAGATGCAGGGCTGGTTCAACATATGAAAATCGATCAATGTAATCTACCATGTAAATGAACTGAATGAAAAAACCTTATGATCACCTCATTAGATGCTGAAAATGCATTTGACAAAATCCAATAGCCCTTTAAGATAAAGGTCTTGGAGAGATCAGAGATACAAGGAACATATCTAAATATAATAAAAGCAATATAAAGTAAGTCCACAAAGAACATCAAATTAAATGGAGAGCAACAAACTCAAAACAATTCCACAAAACCTGGAATAATACAAGGCTGTCTACTCAACATAGTTCTCTTCAACATAGTCACAGAAGTTTTAACAATAGCAATGAGACACCAAAAGTAGAACAAGGGGATTCAAATTGGAAAGATAGAAGTAAAACTTGCTCTATTTGCAGATGATATGATAGTGTACATAAGTGACCCCAAAAATTCTACCAGAGAACTCCTACAGCTGATAAATGCCTTCAGGAATGTGGCAGAATATAAGATCAACTCAAAAAATTAGTAGATTTCTTCAGACAAATGATAAACAAGCTGAGAAAGAAATCATAGAAATATCATACATCATAATAGCCACAAAAATACAAAAACATAGCCTTTTTGTCTGTGGGGTTCTTGGACCTCCGAGAGTCCTGTCCCTGTGCTAAGGACAACCTTTCAGATTGGTGAGTGGATGCCATCCCAGGATGGGTAGAAAGTCTTGGAAAGGAGTACTTGGCCCCTGCAGCAGGAGCTGCAGGGGCTTCTTTGTTCCACACATTCTTGCCTCCTCCCAAGCCTGCCCTATTGTCTATGAGGTACTTGGCCCAGGAATAGTGCCTACTCCTGCAATGAGGCTATCCACCTTGAGGGGAACAGTTCCTGCTCTCGCACTGAGGAGATCCACCCAGAGTCAATCACAGCATAGATTGGACCAAGGAGCCAAAACTCTCCTGGCTGCATTTGAAGGAAGAGATGGGCAGGAGTCAATGCAAGAATTCCTCCAACAACCTGAAAGTCAATATGACAACACCAGATCCAGGGATCACACAGCAGGAAGACTTCAACACCCTATTCCAGATGAAGTAGAAGAAATCGACTTTAAACGTAATGTTATGAAAATAACAGAGGACCTTAAACCGGAGGTGAAAAACTGCTACAAAGAAATGAAAAAGACAAACAAAAAGTAGAAGAAATGAATAAATCTCTCAAAGATACCCAAGAAAACCAAGATAAAGCAATCAAACAGGTAAAGAAAACAGTTCAAGACTTGAAAAATGAAATGAAAGTAATGAAGAAAACACAAACCAAGGGAAGGCTGGATATAAAAAATCTGTGTAATTGATCAGGAACTACAGAGACAAGCATAACCAGCAGAATATGGATGATAGAAGAATGACTCTCAGACACTGAAGGTACTATGGAAAAAATAAAATCACTGATTAAAGAACAAAACAAATCCAAAAAATTCTTAAAACAAAACATCCAGGAAATCTGGTACACCATGAAAAGACCAAATCTAAGAAAAATAGGTGTAGAAGAAGGAGAAGCGTCACAGCTCAAATGCCCAGAAAATATATTCATCAATATTATAGAAGAAAACTTTCCCGACCTAAAGAAGGATATTCCTATGAAGGTACAAGAAGCATACAGAACACCAAATAGACTAAATAAAAAAGAGCATCCCTCACCATATAATAATCAAAATACAAAACATTCAGAATAAAGAACAAATATTTAGAGCTGCAAGGGGAAAAGGTCAAGTAACATATAAAGGGAAACCTATCACAATTATACCTGACTTCTCAATGGAAACCATGAAAGTCAGAAGGTCTTAGATAGATGTGCTGCAGAAACTAAGAGACCATGGATACAAGCCCAGACTACTATATCCAGGAAAGCTGGCATTCACTATCGATGTAGAAAACAAGATATTCCAGGACAAAAACAGATTTAAACAATATGTAACCACAAACCCAGCCTTACAGAAAATACTGGTAGGAAATCCACAAGCCAAGGAAGCCAACAACACCAACAATAACACAAGCACCTAACAACCCTCTACCAGCACAACTCAAAGAAGGGAAATGTGCAAACACTACAATCAGAAAAAATAAAAGGAGTTAGCAAACACTGGTTATTAATATCACTTAATATCAATGGATTCAATTTACCTATAAAAGGCACAGGTTTAGAGAATGGATATTAAAACAGGACCCAACATTCTGCTGTTTACAAGAAACACACCTCAACCTCAAAGTCAGACACTACCTCAGAATAAAGGGTTGAGAAAAGGTTTTCCAATCAAATGGTCCAAAGAGACAAGCAGGTGTGGCTATACTAATATCTAAAAAAATTGATTTCAAACTAATGTCAATAAGAAGAGATGGAGAAGGACACTTTATTCTCATAACAGGAGCAGTTCATCAGGAGGTAGTGTCAATCCTGAATATCTACACCCCTAATATAAAAGCACCCACCCCAAGTCCTGATGGTTTCAATGCAGAATTCCACCAGAACTTCCGAGAAGAGCTAATATCTATATTTCTTAATGTATTTCAGAAAATAGAAACAGAAGAGTCATTGCCAAATTCCTTTTATGAAGCTACCATTACCCTGATACCAAAACCACAAAAAGACTCAACTAACAAACAGAATTACAGGCTAATCTCACTCATGAACATCGATACAAAATTTCTCAGTAAAATACTGGCAAACCAAATTCAAGAACACATCAAAGAAATTATACATTAAGATCAAGTAGGCTTCATCCCAAACATGCAGGGCTGGTTCAACATACGAGAATCTATCATTGAAATCCATCATATAAATAAACTGAAAGAAAAAACCATATGATCATTTCATTAGATGCTGAAAAAGCATTTGACAAAATTCAACACCCCCTTATGATAAAGGTCTTGAAGAGAATAGGGATACAAAGTTCATTCCTAAATATTATAAAAGCTATATATAGCAACTGACAGCTAACCACAAACTAAATGCAGGGAAACTCAAAGCCATTCTACTAAAATCAGGAACAAGACAAGACTGTCTGCTCTCTCCACATGTCTTCAATATAGTGCTTTAAGTTCTAGCAATAGCAACATAATGACATAAAGGGTATTCAAATTTGAAAGGAAGAAGTCAAACTTTTGTTATTTACAGATTATATGATGGTGTACATAATCGACCCCAAATACTCTACCAAAGAATGCTTACAGCAGATCAACACCTTCAGTAATGTGGCAGGATACAAGATCAACTTCAAAAAATCTGTTGCCCTCCTATACACAAAGGACAAAGATACAGAGAGGGAAATCAGAGAAGCATCACCTTTCATTATAGCCACAAATAGCATAAAGTATCATGGGGTAACTCTAACCAAGGCAGTGAAAGATCTATTTGACAAGAACTTTAAGGCTTTGAAGAAAGAAATTGAAGGGGATACCAGAAAATGGAAGGATTTCCCATGCTCTTGGATTGGGAGGATCAACATTGTAAAAATGGCAATTCTACCAAAAGCAATCAATAGATTCAATGAAATCCCCATCAAAATCCCATCAAAATTCTTCATGGACCTTGAGAGAACAATAATCAACTTTATATGGAAAAACAAAAATCCCAGGATAGCTAAAACAATCCTTTACAATAAAAGTACTTCCGGAGGTACTGCCATCCCTCACTTTAAACTCTATTACAGAGCTACAGTAATGAAAACAGCTTGGTATTGTCAATATAAGTCTGACCACACTTAACCCTTAACCTGATAGAAGAGAAAGTGGGAAGTAGTCTGAAACACTTGAGCACAGGAGACCACTTCCTATGTAGAACGCCAGTAGCACAGACAATTAGAGCAACAATGAATAAATGAGACCTCCTGAAACTGAGAAGCTTCTGCAATGCAAAGGACACTGTCATTAAGACAAAAAGGCAACCTACTGAATGGGAGAAGATCTTCACCAACCCCATATCAGATAAAGGTCTGATCTCCAAAATATATAAAGAACTCAAGAAACTAGACATTAAAACTCCAATTTACCCACTTAAAAAATGAGGTACTTAACTGAACAGAGAATTCTCAACAGAAGAAGTTCGAATGGCCAAAAGACACTTAAAGTCATGCTCAGCCTCTTAGCTATCAAGGAAATGCAAATCAAAACAACTTTGAGATGCCTTCTTACACCTGTCAGAATAGATAAAATCAAAAACTCCAATGATAGCCTATGCTTGAGAAGTTGTGGAGTAAGGGGAACTCTCGTCCATTGTTGGTGGGAATGCAAACTTGTACAACCACTTTGGAAATCAGTGTGGTAGTTTCTCAGGAAACTGGGAGTCAACCTACCTCAGGATCCCACAAATCCACTCTTGGGAATGTAGTATGCCCAATCATACTACAAAAGCATTTGTTCAACCGTGTTCATAGCAGTACTATTTATAACAGCCAGATCCTGGAAACAACCTAGGTGTCCCTCAATAGAATAATGGATAAAGAAGGTGTGGCACATATATACTTTAGAGTTCTATTCAGCGGTAAAAAAAAAATGAAATCTTGAACGTTGCATGCAAGTGGATGGAAATAGAAAACACTTTACTCAGTGAGATAACCCAGACCCCAAAAGAGGAAAATGGTATGTGCTCACTCATAAGTGGATTCTAGCCATAAACAAAGGACATTGAGCCTAGAGTTCGTGATCCTAGAGAAGCTAAATAAGAAGGTGAACCCAAAGAAATACATATACTTATCCTCCTCGGTATTGGAAGCAGACAAAAGTTGGGAGCAAGGGGTTTGGGGTGGGTTGAGGGGAAGGGGAGATAGGGAGAAAGAAGAGAGAAGGGAGGGACTGGGGAGAGCTTGGGGGAATGGGTTAATTGAGATGGTGGAAGGGTGGATATGGGAGCAGGGAAGAAGATATCTTAACTAAGGGAGCCATTTTATGGTTGGCTAGAGTCTTGGCTCTAGAGGGGTTCCCAGGTGTCCAAGGCGATTTCCACAACTAGGTCCTTGAGCTTCAGAGAAGAGGGTGCCTGTACTGGCCTTCTCCCATAGACACACTGATGAATATCTTGCATATCACCATTGAAACTTCATCTGGCAAGGGATGGAAATAGAGACAAAGACCCACATTGGAGCACTGAACTGAGCTTCCAAAGCCCAGATGAATAGCAGAAAGAGGGAGAAAATAAGAAAGGAAGGCAGGACCGCCAGGAGTCCGTCCACCCACGGTGACTGTGGAACTGATCTAGTGGGAGCTCATTAAGGCCAGTAGGACTGGGTCTGAATGAACATGTGATCAAACCGGACTCTCTGAATGTGGCTGACAATAAAGGCAGACTGAGAAACCTATGATAATGACACTGGATTTTGATTCTACTGCATGTGCTGGCTTTTTGGGAACCTAGTCTGTTTGGATGCACACCTTCCTAGGATGGAGGGGGTCCTTGGACTTCCCACAAGTCAGGGCTCCCTGACTTCTCTTAGGACTGGAGAGAAAGGGGGAGGGGAGAGGGGGAGGGAAATGGGAGGATGGGAGGATTGGAGGAGGTGGAAATTTTAAATAAATTAATTAATTAAAAAAAACAAAAAATATCTTGGGACAACATTAATCAAAGAGGTGACAGATTGTTTGAAAAATATTAAGTTGCTGAAGAAGGAATTTGAAGAAGATATCAGAAAACAGAAAGATCTCCCATTCTTTTGGATAGGTTAGATCAATAAAATTAAAATGGTAATCCTACCAAAATCCCTCTATAGTTTCAATATGATTCTCATCAAAATCCCAACTCAATTTTTCACAGACCTTGAAAGAATGATAATCAATTTCACATGGAAAAACAAAAAACCTGGAATACTCAGAACAATCATGTACACAAAGAAAGTTCCAGAGATAGCACAATACCCAACATCACATCTCAGAAAATTTAGAGGGTAAAGATTCAATAGAATAGGCTTTAAGGCTCCTTTAAAACACACATGCCATGCTCTAGTAAATTTTCTGTGGACACCAACTTCCAGTGGGTGAAACAGGAGCAGGTGTCCCTTTAAGCACCAGCAGACTCTTCTGGGCTGATTTACATATTGAGTCATTATACAACAGCCCATGTTCCTTTAAGGACAGCTGCCAGGAGCCTCAGAAGCAGTCTCTTTTCAAGTATTCAGAGATGGAGTCAAAGACACTTCTGCTATGGATGCTGCTGCTTGGGGTTCCAGGTGAGAGAGAGATGAAGTGTTGCGAGCATCCTCTGTGGTCATTATGGCTTTCTCTGCCTCTGGATTCTTGATTATTATATTGAAGGCATTTGAAATTGGATTTAAGTTCGCCCACACCCTTTGACTTTCTATTTTCTTGAAATGATGCCCACAAGTATTGTTAAAGTTTTTAAATGAAAAATTTCTCTGCTGGGAAGATTTCTAAACATGTATAATCATGGCCTGTGTGTTTATGATTCCAGGTTCCTCTGGGGAGATTGTAGTGACCCAGTCTCCATCTTTGCTGTCTGTGTCTCTGGGACAAAAGGTCACCATCTCTTGCAAGTCCAGTGAGAGTGTCAATTACTATGGTGAAAATCTTATGAACTGGTATCAACAGAAACCAGGACAGTCTCCCAAAAGCCTGATCTATGTTGCATCCAACCTAGAATCTGGGGTCCCAGCCAGGTTCAGTGGCAGTGGGTCTGAGACAGACTTCACCCTCACCGTCAATCCTGTGGAGGCTGATGATGCTGCAATCTATTTCTGTCAGCAGAGTAAGGAGGATCCTCCCACAGTGCTCCATGGTTGAACAAAAACCTCTTGGGGTTGCTGCTCAGTGAGGCTCAGTCTCTCAGCTGTCTCGTACTCTCTGACATCTCAATACACAGCTCTAAACTTGTTTGGGGAAAGATCTTAAACAATGAAATAAACTTTTATAAAAGTATTTGCTTGTCAAAGTGCCTTACTCTCTCTTAGTATTAGATAGGTGTGGGGTGGGAGGGTGTCTGGAGGGAATGCGAGGAGGGAAAGAAATGGGAATTTGCATTATTTTACATTTAATAAATTAAAAAATAAATGCTAGACAATAATAGAAAAGAGAAAAAATGATTTGCTTGTTTATCCCATCCAATATACCTTACAATTCAATGATTTCTCAACAAAATATAGACCTTTATAATTATTTCTTAATTAATAATTATTCATTTAAGTTTTTATTATCACATATTTGTCTTTGGATGGTTTTCCCCTTTTCTCCCATATCTCCCTGATATCATATTTCCCTATTCCATTCCACCCTCAGTATTCCTTTTTAGACTTTCCTATCACTTAAGATTTACTGGGTTTTTTTAATGTGCTTTTAAGAGGTAATGAATACAAATTGTTTAAGCTTGAAAAAATGTTAACCAAAGTCATTTGGGGTGTGTGTGTGTGTGTGTGTGTGTGTGTGTGTGTGTGTGTGTGTGTG
>NW_025965008.1:3519282-3557414 GCF_902806735.1 Myodes glareolus | reverse complement strand
CACACACACACACACACACACACACACACACACACACACACACACACCAAAGGATAGCCAAAACAATCCTATACAGTAAAGGAACTTCTGGAGGCATTACCATCTCTTTCATCAAGTTCTATTACAGAGCTACAATAATGAAAACTGCTTGGTATTGGCATAAAATCAGAGATGTTGACCAGATGAATTGAATTGAAGATCTGGATAGGAATCCACACACCTAGGAACACCTGATTTTTGACAAAGAAGCTAAAATTATACAAGGGAAAATAGAAAGCATCTTCAACAAATGGTGCAGGCATAACTGGATGTCAACCTGTAAAAGAATGAAAATAGACACATATCTATCACCATGCATGAAATTCAAGTACAAATGGCTTAAAGACCTCAATATATATCTGAATACAATGAACCTATAGAAGAGAAAGTAGGAAGTAGCATTCAATGCCTGAGTACAGGAGACCACTTCCACTGGCACAGTCAATAAGTGCAACAATGAATAAATGGGACCTCCTGAAACTGAGAAGCTTCTGTAAAGCAAAGGACACAGTCAATAAGACAAAAAGGGAAACCACTGATTGGGAGAAGATCTTGGCTAACCCCACATAAGACAAAGGACTGATTTACAAAACATATAAAGAACTCAAGAAATTAAACATTAAAAATAAAAGTAACCCAAATAAAAATTGTGTACTAAACTAAATAGAGATTTCTCAACAGAAGAATTTCAAATGGTCAAAAGATAATTTAGGACATGTTGTACTTCCTAAGCTATCAGTGAAATACAAATCAAAACAACATTGAGATACCATCTTACACTTGTCAGAATGGCTAAAATCAAAAACATTAAGGATGGCTTATGCTGGAAAGGATGTGGAGTAGAGAGAACACTCTTCCATTGATGGTGGGAATGCAACTTGTACAACCACTTTAAAAATCAGTGTGATAGTTTCTCATAAAATAGGGAATCTATCTACTTCAGGAACCAACAATACCACTCTTGGTACTATACCCAATAGATGCTCAATCATACAACAAAAGCATTTGTTTAACTATGTTCATAGCACCATTATTTGTAATAGCCAGATGGTGAAAACAAAATAGATGCTACTCAATGGAAGGATGGATAAAGAAATTGTGACATATCCACACATTAAAGTACTGCTCAGTGGGAAAAAAAATAATAACACATTGAATTTTGCATGCAAATAGTTGGAATTAGAAAACACTATCCTGAGTGAGGTAACCCAGACCAAAAAAAATGGATATGGTATATATTTACTCATAAGTGGATTCTAGTCATAAACAAAGGATATTGAGCCTATAGTTCATGATACTAGAAAACTAAAGAATACAGTAAACACAAAGAAAACGAATATAGATTCACCTGGAATTTGAAAGCAGTCAAGATCGCCTGACAGTATTTGGGAGCATGGGATTAGGCGTAGAAGGAAGGGGAGAAGGGGAAGAGGAAGGAAGAAGATGAAGTGGGACAGAGAAGGGAAGGGTTGGGAAGAGCTTGAGAAAATAAGATAGTTGAGATGGAGGAAGGACAGACATGAGAGCAAGGAACAATTAAGGGAGCCTTTTAGAATTAGTGAGAAACCTGGTTCAAGAAAAAAAGTCCCAGGAATCTACAAGGATGACCCCAGCCAAGACCCCAAGCAATAGAGGAGAGGGTGCCTGAACTGGACTTGCCATGTGTTCAGACTGATGATTATCTTAAATATCACCATAGAATCTTTGTCCAACAACAGATGGAAAGAGAGGCAGAGACTCACATCGCAGCACCGGACTGAACTCTCAAAGTCCAGTTAAAGAGATGAAGGAGTGAGTTTATGAGCAATGAGGTCAAAACCGTCAGTGCTTCATCCACTGAGATAAAGTGCCTAAGCTAATCATAGCTCACCAACTTCAACTGGACTGGGAGTGAATGAACATGGGAACAAACAACTCCCTCTGAATGTGGTTGACAGTTGGGGCAGACTGTGTGGACAATGGTAATGTCACTTTGATCTGTCTCTAGTGCATGTACTGACTTTTTGGAATCCAAACCTCTTTGGATGTATACCTTGCTCAACCTAGATGTAGTTGGAGGGGCTTTGGACTTTCAACAGTGCAGGGTTCCTTGTCCTCTCTTAAGATTTGAAGGGGGTGTGAGTAGTGTGTGGAGGAAGTGGGAGGGGAAGAGGATGAGGAGGAGATAAAATGAGAATTTGGGTTGGTAATTTTTTAAAGTAATAAAAAATATGAAGAAACAGAATTAGTAAGTCTTCTGCCCTAGGACAATTGTAAACATCATGAAAGCTTTGTGCTCCATCATTTAATCCATGAAATGCTTTGAGTGGTTAAGGCTGTCAGCAAATCTTTCAGATGCAGGCTCACATTCTCACCCAGTGCAATTGTTCTCTTATTGCTTTAGTTTATTTGCAGTCACAAGCAGTCTGCTATAGTTACTTGGAAACATAAGGTTGTGTTACAATTATGTTTTTGCTTTGGTCCCAATTTTCTACCTGTGTATCCATCCCTAAATTAAGTCTTTAGTATCAGATTATCTGACTGACTTTTTGTCTTTGTACAATATTCATCATTTGAATGACTTCTATAGTTGTGGTCCAAGTCATCTTGTCCTTTCCTTTTCTTTCTTCCTTTCTTTCTTTCCTCATCCTTTGTGTTGGTGTATAAAATATGTGAGTGAGTTCACATGTGACACAGAGTACACATGGAGGACAGAGGACGTTGTCAGGTGTAAGTCCCTGAATTCCATCTTGTTTCAGGCATGGTGTCATCAGGGATCTTTCAAGACATGTGCTTTGGGGAGAAGAAGACTTAATGGTTACCTTCTTCACTTTTCAGGTGGGCAATATTTTCTCATCAGCTTGTACTTCTCTAGAGTGCTGAGAAATTAAAAATTCTTGGAGCCTCAATTGTTAAGGGAGAAGTTCTTAGTATTTTCTGTGAACTGTAGCTTGCTGTGGCTATAAGTTGAAAAGGAGAAAAATCGCCTCCTTAGATGAACTAACTATAATAAAGCCATTCAACTACAGCTATCAAACAATGAAGCTGGAAAATTATTTGAGTGCCCTGATATGCAAATAGCTTTTTACTTTCTGTGAGAGTTAAATCTCTGTGGACACTGTTATGTGAAATTTACACTTCTAGAACTGTGTCTATGGTGGATCAATGCCTCTCTGAGAAAATAATACATGAGATTCTCTTTTAAGTAACCACCATCAAGTAGTTACCTGACACCTTTACTTTCCCCTTTAAAAATATGTCAAGATAATTTTACCCTCCAGAACACAAATCCCATTTCCTTGCAAAACTTAAATCAGATTAAATATGACTTTATGAGATTTTTTAGATGACCTCGACTTATATACTGAAACATTTCAAAAATCTCACCCTGTCAGTGGTTATCACCTAGGAAAAGGCAGTATTAGTACTAGGTCACACAAATATAACTACAAGAAAACAAGTTGTTTCCAGGCTGATGAGTCTCATATTGATGTACTTTCTGTATCTGATGGTCCATCTCACTTGTTCTTCTGTGAAGGGGAAACAGACCATGTTGTCAAGGAGGCCTTTTCACAAGAAAATCATTAATGGAATCATGGTAGTCCTTTAAGAGAACAGTAAAATAAACATTTTTAAGTTGTATCATAGAGGTATTAAAAAGGACAAGGATCAAATCTTTTTTTTTTTACTAATGTACTTTATTAACTCTCTGTTACATCGAAAAAGTCAATCTACCAAGTTACCACAGTTTTAAGATATAAACATTTTTAGTTAATATATGCCTATGATAGATACAAGACAGCCATTGTCAGTTTATCTTCATTCACCAGGAGTCTTAAATCGAGCAGCACTACTCTTGTACTTCTCTGCAATCTCTTTGATATTTTCCAAGAGATCTTCAGAAATGCATCCTTCAAACTCTCCGTCAGGGTTAGCAATCTGTTCTTCAAGGTATTTCTAGTGGAAACATTTCACAACTCTTAAGGGCGCAAAAATGAATTTTGTTTCTAGTGTGACATTTGCAAACAAGAATGATATTGGTAAAATAAGAAAAGAACCACGTGGATGTAATAGTAGTTGGCTGTAAACTCAGCACATGAGAAGCTAAGACAGGAGGATCACAGTTTAATACGTCTGGGCTGCCAAAAAAGGCCACCTCAAAAGAAAAAAAAATATTCTTATGTTCACATACATTCTATTTTCTTTTTCTCTCATGTTTTCTTTCATTTTTTTGAGACAAGGTTTCACTGTGTAGTTCTATCTGTCCTCAAACTCCCTCTGTAGATCAAGCTAGCCTCAAATTCAAATGGATTCCACTTACCCCTGCCTGCTGAATGCTGATATTAAAGGCTTGTTCCATCACCAAAGAGCAAATTATCTATGACAGGTGAAGAACTTGTGGGAAAGTCCTGTGCCTTCCTTGAAAAGGACAAGGCAAAGGAAAGATTGAAGAAGGACACTTAAGAGAAATCCCACACTTGCTCAGAATTGAGAATAATAGAGGGTTATTTTTTTAGAGGTAGACTCACAAATTGCAATCCTCTGCTGGAATGAAGAATAGCAACCAAATCCTGCAGCTGAAAAAGAGGCTGAATGCATGATTTACATCAGTATAAAGAGTATAAGAAGTCATGCCCAAGTGGCAGTGTAACTTAAAGGCTACAGGCTGTAGGAATTCCTACAGTGCCTCCCTGTTTTGTTTAAATAAGAGCATTCTAAGCCTAATAAAATATTATATACAATAATAACAAATATATCAAGCAAGAAACACATGATAAAGGTTTTAACTATTATCCTATCCTAATGAGTTTAAGTCTTTTACAAAAAATAACTTGCCCAAGTTATGAGAGGAATGGTACTAAAACTACCTAGTCTTCAACTCTATTGAAGACCCAAGAAGGGAAGTAATATTACTTGAGTAGGCAGGAAGTACAATCAAAAAACTACCAAGAATGTACAAAAAAATGACAAAGACAACTGTCTACCTGAGCAATCACCCAAAGTCTCATTGCAAGTTGGAGCAACCAATTTAGGATAAAGTCTAGAATAAATGACAAACCATTTTCAGAGGCAAGACATTTTTCAAAACCATCTAACCCTGTCCTAGCAAGATTTGACTGTTTTTTTTTCTTGTATCCTGCATGTCCTGTATTTTGTCAGTGGTCAATACATGGGAAGTTCCTTGCTCAAAGGCCAGTTTTGCCAAGAAGAAAACAAGCTCCAAGTGGAGTGTCTTTGGTACACAACATTCTCTCAGGAATAGATCTGTTTGTCCAGGAGTAATCGTGTCTCACATCAACAGAACCATATATTATTTAAATGTCATATTCTACAGCTCTTTAAAGTACTCAAAGATTAACTAACCATGCAGAATACAATATCTATGTGTCTAAAGAGCCTGATTAGTCTAACTTTAAGTATGACAAACATAGATGATTATTGATCTATAATTCTTAACACCAATATAACTTAAAGTCTAAGACTTCATATTAGAATATTATACAGTAAACAACATATTAGAATATTATACAGTAAACAATGTACAGAAATGTACATTGCAATATGATAAATAAATCTAACAATTGTGTCCATATACAAAAATGTTTTACATAGAGGTAGAAGAATGCATACATACAATATGACAAAATAACTTTGCCTAGATATACAAATATTGTAGACAAAATAGGGACATATTCAATATAATTTAAATTTGTAACAATATACAAGAATATATGTAAATGTAAATTGTCTATAAATAATAGTTCACAAATATTGACTCAGTTATTCATATTATTATCAGTGTGATTAAGCTCACACTAATCTATTATCCCATTCAATGTACCCCCTTTTTTCCAAAGAGATCAGTGAGCGTACATAATTTCTCCCCAATCCCCAACCCTATACCAATTATAATCAACCCCTAAATGATGTCACTAACCATGCAGACAAACTTTGTGGGGAGAGGGAATGTCATCTTCTAGAATTACTTCCAGCTGTCATGGGCAATACTTTTTCTATAGGATCCTGTGAATGTAAAGTAATGGTTAAGTTCCTAGATTACTGTCTGGTATAATTACAAATAGTCTCTGACTATTTGGTAGGGTTTTTCTGAGGTTCATACTTGGTGTTCTAGCCAGAATGTTGTAAAAATGCAACATTTCATTTAACCAAGTTGGACCCATCTTGAGCAGCTGGTACCCAAAACAGGTATTATAGTAGTACAAACAGCATCATGATGTCATATCAACCAGGTGAAGTTATTGTAGGGTCCCATTACTTCCTGGAAACTTCAAAGATTACTGCAAGAAAATGTATTATTCAATGTGGAAAACTAAAATATGTTTATATAGAAATGCACAGACATATGTATTAAATAAAAAGTATGATAGAGATAAAAGTAGGTGTGGAGAAAAAATAAAATTTTTTAAATTTTTTCTACTTTGGGTCCCATACCAGATGGCTCTTGACATGAGACAGAAAAATCTGAATATTTCTTTTAACAACATTCTTGTATTTAGAGAAGGATAAAGCCATTGTCCAACCCCAAAGCTAGCTCTATATATTAATGTGTGTGTGTGTGTGTGTGTTTGTATGTGTGTGTGTGTGTTTATTTTGATCATCTGTCCTTACAAGTTATATTCCCTTTTCTTTATGATTCTTACTGGATTTTTATTTTTTCTTCTGTTAGCATCCAAACATCCAGGGTCTCTTCAATTTTTGAAGATGAGTATTTTCCTGTAAAGATAGAAGCAGAACCTTGCCTCAGCCCTTATGAGGTCTTCTTACCACCTGTATGATTTTCACCCCTGTCATTTTTCTTTCTCAAGAGGTTTCTCTTTTACAAACCAAGTTTTTATTAATTTTGATGGTATCCATAGTTTTTCTTCTCCTGAGGAAACAAGAGCAAAACACCTTTCCCAATGTAACACATGTCCTGACTTCCAATGAGAAGTCAACACATTCTTGAACTGCACCAGCTGATTTAATTCAGAAAACTTTTCTATTATCCAATGTCTCTATGCTGCTGTTATCCCTTTCTCATTAGCATTTAGAAAATTCAAGGTTAATAAAGCATTACATAATCTATTTCTGGGGGTATTTTCTACCCTTTTCTGTTTGTTTAACATATCCTTTATAGTTCAATGATCTTTCCATAACTGCTTGACCTGTAGAATTATGCGGCATACCTGTTATATGCTTAATATTATAATGAGCAAAAAAAAAAACTGTTTCACTTTCTTAGAGATGTATGCTGGACCATTATCTGTCTTTATTTGTGCAGGTATACCCGTGATGGCCATAACTTCTAATTAATGTGTAATTACTGAATTAGTCTTTTCTGAGACTAAACCAGTTGCCCACTGAAAACCTGAATAAATTTCAATGGTGTGGTGTACATATTTTAAGTTTTCAAATTCTGTAAAGTGAAGCACATTCATCTTTTAGATTTCATTCCATTCAATGCTCCTTGGGTTAGTCTGTGTAGGTAGCAGTGTTTGGTTATAGAAAGAGCAAGTAGAACATCTACTTAACTACTTAGCCTGTTATCATGTAATACAAAACTCTTTCTTTAAATCTTTGCTATTGACATGATAATTTCAATAAAATTCTGAGGCCTGCAACAAGCTTCCAATCAATAATTTATCAATTTCTACATTACCTTGTGCTAAAGGACCTGGGAGACACATATGGGATCAGATATGTGTTATAGGTATAGAAAAACCCCTATTCATGATTATGCCTGTACCTGGATAAATAATTAAGTCAATAATGAAATATATCTGGTATAAGTTCAGAGGTTTTAATGTGCAAGAAAATTCTTTCTGCATATTGTGAATAAATAACTATATTAAGATTTTCTCTAAAAATCACTTAGCATCATGAGAATAACATATAATTTTGTCTTCTAGACATAATTATAAGGGCTTTGTTCTGCCTTAATAAATTCTTCTGATTTATAACTTGCCTTTCCATCTTTATTTGCATCAGTATAAAATGTATGAGCTACAGTTATTGGTGCATCACATACAATTAGGGGAAAAATCAAAGAAGTTTTCTTTATAAGGTTAAGTCTATCACTAGTGGAATAATTGCTATTAATTTCTCCAAAAAATTAACACAATGTCTATGTCATGGTTCATTGTCTTCCCATATTTTTTTAATCTCACCAGTAGTAAAAGGCACCATAATCTGTGCTTAGTCTATACCTGCTAAAATGAAGTCTCAATTTACCTTTTGTAAGTAATTCCAAGAATTCTCCACATAAGTTTTAAATTTTGACATTGTTTATGTGGTAAAAAATCCATTCTAAGATAATATTGTACCTCTGCATTAAAATTCTTGTAGGAGAAATTCTTGGATGCAATATGACTAGAACACAATAAAGAATTGAATTCACTATATTCACATGTGCCTCCTGTAATTTCTTCTCAACAATTGTCAATTCCTTTTCTGCTTCAGCTGTTCATTCTCTGTGACTATTCAAGATTTTATCACCATCTAAATGAATTATTAGATCATGTTTTACCCCAATAGCCAGTCATAGACTGGAAATGTCATTAAGTCTTAATGACTTCTTGAAAGTCATTAAGAGTCCGCAACCAATCTCTCCTCATTTGTGCCTTTTGTGTTTTAATTTTCTTTAAACTTATTTTATAACCTAGGTAATTGACTGCATCTCCTCTCTGTATATTTTCAGGAGCAATTTGTAATCCCCATTTTGGCAAAACTTTTTTACTTCTTCAAACATTGTTTCTAAATTATCTGCATTTGAATCAGATAACATGTCATTCATGTAATGGTAAATTATAGACTTAGGAACCTTCTTACATATTATTTTCAATGGCTGATTTACAAAGCATTGACATAGAGTGGGGCTATTGTGCATCTCCTGTGGGAAGATAGTCCATTGATATATCCTCATGGCCTGAGAATTACAATAAGTAGGCACTGTGAATGCAATTTTTGCTCTATTCTTTTCTTGGAAAGATATAGTGAAGAAGTAATCTTTCAAATCATTAAATATAAGAGTCCATCCTTTTGGTAATAGAAAAGGAGCAGAATTTCATATTGTAGAAGGTCCATATGTTGAGAGCTCTTATATCTGTCACCATTTTCTATTTGCAAGATTTCTTTTGGACAGCAAACACAGGAGAATTCCAAGGGCTACTTGATTCATCAATATGGTGAGCATGTAGGTGCTCTTATACCAGCTGTTCTAATGCCTACAGCTTCTCTTCAGTTACAGGACATTGTTTAACCCATATTTGTTTCTCAATTAACCATTTTACAAGTAGTGCTGTTGGTACCTCTAAAGAGTTGCTTTATCTTCTTGTAAAGCCTGAATGGATGAAAACCTTTGTGTAGAGTAACTTATAATTTCCTTCTTAGAATCATGAATTTCTGGGACTGCAGAAATGCTAATCTTGGTATTCCATTGCTGCAGCAGGTCAAGTCTCCATAAATTTACTGAAATATTTGTCACATATGGCCTCAGTTTCCCTCTCTAACCTTCTGGCCCTATGCAGTTAACCCATCTCATGCTTTATTTAACTTGAAATATGGTTTCAATTCCTAGTAATTGAATATCTGCCTCTTCAAGAAGCCAATTTGGATACCAAGATTCTGGAGTAATGATACTCTCATTTGGGCCTGTGTGTATCAAACCAACAGTTATAAGGCCATTTTTACACACTCTGAACTTTCGTCTTTTATCATTTACAGAAGTCTGCTAGAATATATGTTTCCTTTTTCTTATTGGACTTTTTATTTATCCTCCATGTTTATTCTATTATCCAAAACAGTGTGGTTTTTTTACAGAGGGCTCTGGGTTTTTTAATTTTCCTGGTAAGATATGTACTCCACAGTGACTTGAAAAAGACTTTTGGCTTGGGGGCCTTCAAGAGGCCCCTTAAGGAGTATCCAGATGGCATCAGGTTGTCTTGTCTGTCTTTTCTTGATCTGCATTCATTGGTCCAATTTTGGCCTTGCCACACACTCTCCATATACCTGAAGGCTTAGTCCTCCAATTCTTGCCATTACCATAGGAGGTATTATATAGAGAAATTTATTGTCCACAATCCCTTCTCAGATGTCCTATTCTACCACAATTAAAACATTTGGCATTTTGATGTCTTCTCATACCTTTGGAAATTGTTTCTTCTACCCAAGATTCAATTTTAGAGACAAATGTCTCAATATTCATTGTAAGCAGTATCCATTCATACATAGGTGCTTATCTAACCTTTAAAGACCCAAGTATCTTTTGGCATTCTAAGTTGTCATTTTCAAAAGTCAGAGATTCAATAAATACTTATCTAGTGTGATCCTAGAGAAGCTAACTAATAAGGTGAACCCAAAGAAAAACATGTATCGATCCACCTGGAAATTGGAAGCAGTCAAGATCACATGACAATATTTGGAAGCAAAGCAGCAGGGGATAGAAGGAAGGGCAGAAAGGGAAGAGGAGGGAAGAAGGGGATGGATGGGGAGAGCTTGCAGGAATTGGATAGTTTAGATGGAGAACGGACAGATATGAGAGCAAAGAATGAGATATTGTGATTGAGGGAGCCTTTTGGGGATTATTGAGAAACTTGGCTCTAGAAAAAAATCCCAGGAATCCATATGGATGACCCCAGCTAAGACCCTAAGCAATAGAGGTCAGGGTGCCTGAACTGGCCTTGCCCTGTAATCAGAATGATAATTTTCTTAAATATCACCATATAACCTTCATCCAACAACAGATGGACACAGAGGCAGAGGCCCACATTGGAGCACTTGACTGAGTTCCCAAGTTCCAGTCAAAGAGTAGAAAGAGGGAGAGTATGTGCAAGGAAATGAGGACCATGAGAGTTTCACCCACTGAGACTATTTGCCTGAGCTAATGGGAGCTCACCAACTTCAACTGGATTGGGAGTAAAAGAGCATGGAGTCAAACTATTCCCTCTGAATGTGGTTGACATTTGGGGCAGATTGTGTGGCCAATGACAATGGCACTGGGATTTATCTCTACTGAATGTACTGACTTTTTCAGGGTTCTATTCTCTTTGGATGTCTATCTTGTTCAACCTTGATGTAGTGGGGAGGGCCTTGGACTTTCCACAGGGAAGGGTGCCTTTCCCTCTCTTTACCGGAGGGGGTGGAGGAAGGGTGTGTGGAAGTAATGGGATGGGAGTGGGAGGAGGGTAGGAAGTGGGAATTTGTGTTGGTAATTTTTAAAGTAATAAAATAAAAAAGTAAAAAAAATTAAATACTTCTGAATAATAAAATAAATGCTTAGCTTCCACCTTTCTAATTACAAGTTGTATGATAAAGTCATAATAACAAAAAGTCACATTGAGTTGGAATCGAATGTAAGAGTCACACATAAATCCACACACCTATGAATACCTGAGCTTTGAAAAAGAAACCAGAAATACATACTGGAAAACAGAAAATATCTTCAACAAATAGTGCTGATGAAACTGGATATCTGCATGTAGAAGAATGCAAATCTGTCTATTCTCATTAGATTGGTAACAAGCTTAATTTGTCGTCAGGGAGCCTTTATCCAGTATCTGAAGGAAGCAGATACAGAGATTCACAGCCAATCAAAAACCTAGCTCTGGGAGTCCTCCTATAGAAAGTGAGAAGGGATTGCATGAGCCAGGGTGGTCAAGGTAATGATGAGGAAACCCAAAGAGACAGTTGACCTGAGCTCATTGAAGCTCATAATCTTTGGATAATCAGTTAGGGAACCTGCATGGGACCTACCTACGCCCTCTGCATTGAATGACGGTTGTATAACTTGATTTGTTTGTAGGATTCTTAGCAGTGAGATCAGGACCTGTCCCTGGCACTTACCTGACTTTCAGAATATGTTCTCCGTACTAAATTACCTCACCCAGCCGTGATGCAGGGAGAAGAGCTCAGTCCTACATTAACATGATGTGTCATGCTTTATCCATGCCCATGGGAGGACTATACCTTTCTGAATGGAGATGGAAAAGGAGTGGATGGGGTGGGAGGGTAGTATAAAGGAATTATAGGGGAGGAAAGAGGACAAGAAGACAGAGGGGAAGCTGAGGTTGGTATGTAAAATAACGGAAAATAGTAAATAAAAATTTTTGAAAAGGAAAAGAAGAGAATAAAACAACAAAGCTATGTAGTCACCTATTTAAAAAAACTCTAGGTTAAATAGGTCAAAGATCTCAACTTAAATTCATATACACTGAACGTCACAGAAGAGAAAGTGGAGAATAGCCCTGAATGCATTGGCACAGAATATAACATTCTGAAAAAAACATCAATAGGGCATGCACAAAGATTAACAATTAATAATGGGCACTTATGAAACTCAAAAGCCTCTTTAAGGCAATAGACACAATCACTAAAACAAAGAGCAGCCTACAGAATGGGAAGATATTTACCAACTTTGTATCCAATAGAGAACAAATATGAAAAATATATAAAGAACTCAAGAAACTAGACAATAGTAAAACAAATAACCCAGTTAAAAAATTGGGTACAGATTAAAGCAGAGATTTCTTAACAAAAGACTCTCAATTAGCCAATAAACACTTTTTTTCTCAAAGTTTATTAAAATATAAAAGTTTCCATTTCCGCACCTCCTCCCAACACCCTTCTACTCCCCCCACTCCCTCTCCTCTTCCCTCTCCATCCCTAAGAGCAGTCAGGGTTTCCTGCCCTGTGGGTAGTTCAAGTTCCTCCCCCCTCCCTCCAGGTCCAGGAAGGTGAGTATCCAAACAGACTGGATTCCAAAAAATCCAGTATATGCAGAGGAAACAAGTCCCAGTGTCATTGTCAATGGCCTTTCCTCCTTTTGCTCCTCATTTGGACCTTGGAGGGCTCAGTCTGGTGCTCTAATGTGGGTCTCCGTCTGTATTGCCATCCATCGTCAGAAGGTTCTCCCTGATCTTGCTTTCACGTTCTCTTTCCTTCTGCTTCTCGTTTGTACCTAGGGAGTTAAGTCCAGTGTTCCAATGTGGGTCTCTGTCTCTATCTCCATCCATCGCCAGATGAAGGATCTATGGTGATAAGCAAAATATTCATCAGTATGGTTATGGGCCAAGGCCAGTTCAGGCACCCTCTCCTCTGTCCAGAGAACAATCTGGGGATCTCTCCTTGGACTTGGGATCCCATTTATAATCAAGTCTCTAGTAAACCCTAAACTGACTCCCTTAGTTGAGATATATTCTTCCCTGATCCCATAACTATCCTTCCCACTTCCCCCACTCCCAGTCCCCTGAGCATTCCCCATTCCTCCCCTGCTCCCTTCTCTCTAACCCTCTCCCCTTCCAACAACCCTCCCAACCCCCATGCACCCGAGGTTACCTGGGACTCTTGTCTATTTCCAATCTCCAGGAGGAAAACTACCTGAATTTCCTTCAGGTTCACCTTCTTATTTAGCTTCTATAAGATCACAAATAATAGGCTCAAAGACCTTTAATTACGGCTAGAATCCACTTATGAGTGAATACATACCATATTCCTCTTTTTGGTCTGGCTTACATGACTCAGTAAAGCATTTTCTTTTTTATTTTTTTTCTTTTTTTATTTAATATTTACTGGGAACCCCTCAAGAATCAAGTCTCTTGCAAATCCTAGAATGGCTCCCTTAGTTGAGATATAAACTTCCCTGCTCCCATAACCATTCTTCCTCCCTCACCCCTCCCATTCCCCCAAGAAATCCCCAATCCTTCCCCTCTCCCCTCCCCCTAACCATCTTCCCTTACTTCCACACCCAACCCCCCATGCACCTGAGTTTCCCTGGCAATCTTGCCTAGTTCTATTATCCAGGAGGATAACTTTATGATTTTCTTCAGGTTCACCTTCTTATTTAGCTTCTCTAGGATGACAAATTATAGACTCAAAGACCTTTAACTATGGCTAGAATCCAATTATGAGTGAGTAGATACCATATTCCTCTTTTTGGGTCTGGGTTACCTCACTCAGTAAAGCATTTTCTATTTCCATCCATTTGCATGCAAAATTCAAGATGTCATTGTTTTTTACCGCTGAGTAAAACTCTAATGTATATATGTTCCACACCTTCTTTAACCATTCTTCTATTGAGGGGAACCTAGGTTGTTTCCAGGTTCTGGCTATTACAAATAGTGCAGCTATGAACATAGTTGAACAAATACTTTTGTAGTATGATTGGGCATCTCTTGGGTATATTCCCAAGAGTGAAATTGCTGGGTCCTGAGAGAGGTTGACTCCCAGTTTCCTGAGAAACCGCCACACTGATTTCCACAGTGGCTGCACAAGTTTGCATTCCCACCAACAATGGATGAGTGTTCCCCTCACTCCACATCCTCTCCAGCATAGGCTATCATTGGTGTTTTTGACTTTAGCTATTCTGACAGGTGTAAGATGGTATCTCAAAGTGGTTTTGATTTGCATTTCCCTGATCGCTAAGTAGGTTGAGCATGACTGTAAGTGTCTTCTGGCCATTCGATGTTCATCTGTTGTGAATTCTCTGTTCAATTCAGTACCCCATTTTTTAATTGGGTTAATTAGACTTTTAGTGTCTAGTTTCTTGAGTTGTTTGTATATTTTGGAGATCAGACTTTTGTCTGATGAGGGGTTGGTAAAGATCTTCTCCCAGTCAGAAGGCAGCCTTTTTGTCTTACTGACAGTGTCCTTTGCTTTACAGAAGCGTCTCAGTTTCAGCAGGTCCCATTTATTCATTGTTTCTCTTGTTGGCTGTGCTACTGGCATCCTACTTAGGAAGTGGCCTCCTGTACCTATATCTTGTAGACAACTTACCACTTTCTCTTCTATCAGGTTCAAAGTGGACAGATTAATGTTGATGTCTTTAATCCATTTGGACTTGAGTTTTGTGCATGGTGATAGATATGGATCTACTTTCATTCTTCTACAGGTTGACATCCAGTTATGCCAGCACAATTTATTAAAGATGCTTTCCTTAGGCCCTTGGAAGACCAGCTACCCCTGTAGCACTGCCAAGGATTTCTACCCGGAGAGGTGAGTGGGTGCTAACCTGGGCGGCCAGCCCGGGAAGAGAGCACAGCCCCTCCCCCATCAGCTTCTGTGGCAGGGTCTTCAGTCCTTCACCGGACCCGTCCCTGCCCCCACTGCCCTGCATTCTTGTCTCCTGGGCCCTGGGTAGACCAGCTACCGCTGTAGCACTGCCGAGGAGTTCTACCCAGAGAGGTGAGTGGGTGCTAACCTGGGCGGCCAACCCGGGAAGAGAGCACAGACCCTCCTCCCTCAGCTTCTGCTGCAGGGTCTTCCATGTTTCACCGGGCCACTCCCTGCCCCCACTTCCCTGCAATCTTGTCTCCTGGGCCCTGGGAAGGCCAGCTATCCCAGCTGCAGTGCTGAGGAGCTCAATCCAGAGAGTGCTGAGGAGTTCTATCCAGAGAGTGCGGAGGAGTTTCATCCAGAGAGGTGGAGATGGGCAGGCGCCAATGCAAGAATTCCTCCAACAACCTGAAAGGCAACATGACATCTCCAGAATCCAGGGAGCTCGAAATGAGAAGAATTGAACACCCTACTCCAGAAGAAATAGAAGAAATCGACTCTAAGTGGATCTATATGAAAATAATAGAGGAACTTAAACAGGAGGTGAAAATCTGCCGTAAAGAAATGGAAGATAAGTATAACAAAAAGATTGAGGAAATGAGTAAAGAAATGGAAGAGAAATATACCAAAAAGTTTGAAGAAATGAGTAGATCCGTAAATAAAATTCTGGGAAACCAAGAAAAAACAATCAAACAGGTAATGGAAACAGTTCAAGATTTGAAAACTGAAATGGAGTCAATGAAGAAATCACAAACCGAGGGCCGGCTGGCTATGGAAAATCTAGGAAGACTTTAATTTCTTTCTTTATTTCTTTCTTGACCCAGGGGTGATTTAGTAGTTGATTGTTCAACTTCCATGAGTTTGTTGTCTTCCTGGCAGTATCATTGTTGTTGAATTCTAATTTTAATCCATGGTGATCTGACAAGAGACAGGTGGTTACTATTATTTTTTTGTAACTGTGGAAGTTTGCTTTGTTACTGAATATGTGGTCAATTTTCGAGAAGGTTCCATGAGCTGCAGAGAAGAAGATATATTCTTTCCTATTTGGGTGGAATGTTCTATAGATAGTCCATTTGATTCAATACCTCCAATAATTCTCTTATTTCTCTGTTGGATTTCTGTCTGATTGACCTGTCCATTGGTGAGAGAAGTGTGTTGAAGTTTCCTACTATTAATGTGTGTGGTTTGATGACTGCCTTGAGTTCTAGAAGAGTTTCTTTTACATATGTGGGTCCCTTTATATTAGGGGCATAGATATTCAGGATTGAGACTTCTTCCTGATGAATTGTTCCTTTTATGAGTATGAAATGTCCATCTCATCTCTTCTGATTGATTTTAGTTTGAAGTCGATTTTGTTAGATATTAGAATGGCCACACCCGCTTGTTTCTTAGGTCCATTTGCTTGGAAAACATTTTCCCAACCCTTTACTCTGAGTAGGTGTCTGTCTTTGTGGTTGAGGTATGTTTCTTGTAAACAGCAGAATGTTGGATCCTGTTTTCTTTTCCAATCTCTAAGTCTGTGCCTCTTTATAGGTGAATTGAGTTCATCGATATTAAGTGATATTAATGACCAGTGATTGATGACTCCGGTCATTTTTTTTTGGTAGTAGAGTGTATATGTTTTTCTTCTTTGAGTTGTGCTTGTGAAGGGTCGCTAGATGTCTGAGTTATTGTAGGCAGTGTTGGGAATGTTGGATTCCTTGGGTTCTGATTTTCCTTCTAATATCCTCTATAAGGTTGGATTAGTAGCTACGCATTGTTTAAATTTGTTTTTATCCCGGAATATTTTGTTTTCTCCGTTGATAGTGAACAATAGCTTGGCTGGGCATAATAGTCCGGGCTTGCATCCATAGTCTCTTATTTTCTGCAATACCTCTATCCAGGAACTTCTGGCTTTCATGGTTTTCATAGAGAAGTCTGGTGTAAGTCTGATAGGTTTACCTTTATAAGTTACTTGACCTTTTTTCCTTTGCAGCTCTTAATATCCTTTCTTTAATCTGAATGCTTTGTGTTTTGATTATTATCTGGCGAGGAGATGTTTTTTTCTGATCCAGTCTATTCGGTGTTCTGTATACTTCTTGAACTTTCATAGGAATATTGTTCTTTAGGATGGGAAAGTTTTCTTCTATAATTTTGTTGAGTATATTTTCTGGACCTTTGATCTGCAATTCTTCTCCTTCTTCTACTCCTATTATTCTTAGATTTAGTTTTTTTATTATGTCCCATATTTCCTGAATGTTTTGTGATGAGAATTTTTGGATTTGCTGTTTTCTTTGTTCAGAGCGTTTATTTTCTTTATGGTGTCTTCATAATCTGAGATTCGTTCTTCTATCTCTTGTAGTCTATTGGTAATGCTTGTTCTTGTAGACTCCGTTTGTTTACCAGATTTTCCATATCCAGCCGACCCTTGGTTTGTGCTTTCTTCACTGTCTCCATTTCAGTTTTCAATTTTTGAACTGATTCCATTACCTGTTTGATTGTTTTTTTTTGGTTTCCCAGGGTATCATTTATGAATTTACTCATTTCTTCAAACTTTTTGGTATATTTCTCTTCCATTTCTTTACTCATTTCTTTCATCTTTTTGTTATATTTCTCTTCTATTTCTTTACATGAGTTATTCCTACCCTGTTTGAGAGACTCTATTGCTTTCATAATGACACTGTTTTCCACTTCTTCCGGAATAGGGTTTTCAAGTCCTTCTGTCATAAGATCGCTGGGATCTGGTCCTTTCATGTTGTTTTTCAGATTGTTGGAGGAATTCTTGCCGTGGTGCCTGCCCATCTCTTCCTTCAGATGCTCTCCAACGGCTCTTCCCTCCGCTGGGTCTTCTGCTACCAGATTAGTGCCCCTTGCTATCCAGGAATCACTTTGCCTGCAGTCCTACCTTGCTGCAGGCAGGCTATTAAAACAATGGAACTCCCTCCCATTTGCACTCACCACCCGTCCCGGCCACGGCGATGACCCAGGCTGAGTTCGAGGAATTTAAGCCCCGAAAAAGGGAGAGAGGAAGGGTAGGGGTTCCAGGCAGAAAGCCATGATGGCATAGGAGGAGAGAGGGTTTAGCTGGGGGAAGCTGCTCCTCTGGAGTAGCCAGGGAGATAAGGATGGTGGGAAGATTGTGTGTTCCCTTACCAGACTTGTGTGGCGGTCAGAAACACACTTACCCCTCCATTGTATCTTCTCTAGCCAAAAAACTCTTAAGGTAATGTTTAACATTCTTTCCAATCAGGAAAAAGGAAATCAAAAAGACTCTGGCATTTCAACTTATATCTGTCAAAATGAGTAATATCCATAACACAAGGGACACCTTGTGCTGGCAAGGATTTGAAACAAGGAAATTCTCCTCCATTACTGTATGTGTACAAACTTGTACTATCACTATGGAAATCAATATGGAGGTTCCTTAAAAAGTTGGGAATCCATCTTCATCAAGACTCACCTATGCCATGTGTCCAAAAAACACTCCCTCCTACCACAAAGATATTTGCTCAACCATGTTCATTGTGGCTTTAATCCCAATAGACAGAGCCTGGAATTAGATGATTCTCAATGAATGAATAAAGAACTGTGGTGTATTCACACAATGGAGTATTACTCCACTGATTAAAAATAAATCATGAAATTTGAAAGTAAATTGATGGAACTAGAGAAAACGTCCTGAGTAAGGTAGCTCAGAACCAGAAAGATAAATGTGCTACAAATTTGCTTAAAAGGCAATACTAACTATCAAATAAATGATAACCAAACTACAATCTGCAGACTCAGAGAGGTTTGACAAAGAGGAGGAGTTTGATAGAGATTCAGAGATCTCCCTGGAAAAGGAAAATAGACTAGATTTTAGACATGAACTGAGGGTAGTTAGGAACTGAACAAGGGGTCAAGAGATGGGGTAGAGGAAGAAAGTGTGAGAGAGATGGCTGGATGGGGGACATTTGTGCGTAGTGTTGAAGCCTAGGGCAACACCTGGAATCTATGTAGATACTTCCTTGGATCTATGAAGGTGATTAAAATGAGAGCTCACTAGAAGATACAGAGTCTCAACTGGTCATCTTTTGGAGCTAGGCAAAGCTTCCAGTGGCATAACTGAGTTGCAGTCAATTGAGTTGTTCGCCAAGAAGAATCCATTAGAAATTCTCCTCAAAAAGCTAGCCTGTTGCTGAGACAAAAGGCTGCTTTCTGTAAACTGACAATGAGAACACATTCCTGAGGATTACACCAATAGAACTCATCAAACATGGAGAAGTCAAGGTAGTGGTTACATTGAGCCCTCACCCTTAAATTTTATTCTGTTTGTTGTTGAAAGGTACTTGGCAGGCTACTTAAAGAGAAATGTAAACACCAAATGCTGTCATTTGAAAAGAAATAACACAAAAAGAGTGAGTCACTATTGGGAAGTGTGGCCTTGCTGGAGGGAGTGTGTCACTGTAAGGGAAGGCTTTAAGATCTCTTTTGCTCAAACACCCTCACTGTTATATTATTTCCTATTGTCAGTAGGATGTAGGAATTTCAGATACTCCAGCAGTACTTCTGCCTGCATGCTGCCTTGCTCCCCACCTATGATGTTAATAGACTGAACTTCTAAAACTGTAAGCAAGTCACCCCAATTAAATATTTTATTTTCTTTGTAGAGTTGCCATGGCCATGGTGTCTTTTCACAGGAATAAAAATCCTAAGACAACAAGCCATCCATAGAACCTTTAACCTGCAATCTGTCCCTCTGGTATAACATGCTGGGACAATGGTGGTGCAGAACTTGTGGAAGAAGTCAACCAAGGACCCATGTTGAAACAATTGCAGATGCCTACAGAAGTGACCAATGCAACAATCTTAGTCAAAATAAAGAAAATATGCAATTAAGAGAAAATAATTGGTACAGGTAATTTTTAAGTAACCTCTCTCTCTTGAATGGAGGGATTCCAGTCAGTAATAGATATAAAAGACTGACACAAGCAGTGACCCTAAACTTAAAATGGTGTCCATGATACAGTCTCCCAAAATCCTAGGTACTGACTAACATCTAAATGACCAGCTCAACATTTCCCTTTAGAGGGGTTCTTAGGTGTCCACAGGGATGTAACCAGCTATGTCCTTGGGCAGTAGAGGAGATGGTGGCTGAAGTGGCCTTGTCTTATAGCCACACTGAGGAATATCTTTAATATCACCATTGAACCTTCATGCAGCAATAGATGGAGATAGAGACAAAGACCCACATCAGAGCACTGGACTGAGCTCCCAAGGTCCAGTTGAAGAACTGAAAGAGGGAGAAGATGACCAAGAAAGTCAGAAATGTGAAGGGTTGGTCCACCCACTGAGGCAGTGTGACTGATCTAATGTGAGCTCACCAAGGCCAGCTGGACTAAGACTGAACAAGCATGTGATCAAACTGGACTCTCTGAATGTGGCTGACAATGAGGGCTGACTGAGAAGTCATTGATAAAGGCACGGGGATGATATGATATATGTACATACTTTAACATAACTGAATATTCATAACTTATAAAAGTCTTTTAGATTTTATTCTGCAAACATATAACCATCTTATTCTTTATATATATATATTCTTTAAATATTTTACATTTTATGCTTATAACATTTTTATTATTTAATACCATAAAACTTCATAGTAAATAATTTTATCATATATCCTTGTAACTATAGTGACATTTCATTTGCATTTTATAAGTAAAGCTTGCCTGAGTATCAATAAAGTAAAGAGACACACTACTGGGATTAAAGATGTGTGTCACTATGGCTACTGAGATTAAAAGTGTGTGTCACTATGGCTACTGGAATTAAAGGTATGAGTCAATGCTGTGTGGTCTTAAGGCTGGCCAGTGAGGCTGTTTTACTTTTCTGATCCTCACGCAAGTTTCACTTATTAAAACACAAATGAAATGCCACTATGTATCACAGTGATTTTTATTAGCAAGAAATAGTATAACCCTTCAGAGGGGAAATACCAGATCCCAGAAACTAAATCCTAACTCTTCTGAAGCCTAAGGCCCAGGCCCTGATTGCATCTTTCCAAGCCTGCCCTAAACAAGAACACAGAACTATCATTCCCTTTGTCCGTTCATCAGGATCTCTGAAAAAGTCACTGATTAGTCTGACTCTCAATACCATGATTAAACCAAATTGAAGTGATATCTATGCATAAATTAACTTACCAGTCAAGATATACTCACGCTGCAATAGTGCCATGACTGATTTTGGAGAAGTTGGCCATTTTCTGTTTGGAGATTTAACATACTCCACTTGAGGGAGTTAATTCTTAGTACCTAAGTCCTGGCCAGAAACCCAAGGCTAGGGTAGTCATAGATGTTTTACTAAATTGTTATGTTGTCAAACTGCCTTCTACATATTTATATTTGAATCCCTAGATCTGTGTTGTTCTTTTTATTCTGTTTGTTTGTTTGGGGTTTGGGGCATTTGTTTGTTTATTTGTTTTTTTGTTTCTTTGAGACAAAGTTTCTCTGTCTATAGCTTTGGTGTCTGTCCTGGCATTTGCTCTTGTAGACCAGGCAGGTCTCAAAATCACAGAGATCAACCTGCCTCTGCCTCCTGAGTGCTGAGATTAAAGGCATGCAACCACCTCCACCCGGCCTTGATCTGTGCTGTCCTTAAGCTTAGTCAGAGAAGCTACTTTTTACAGTGAGCAATGGGCCCTCAATAAATCTTGCAAGCTAAAGTAGCATCCAAGTCTGTTTGTATTCCCCTTAGTTCTCACGTGTCACATACAGAACTCCTTGCTGAGATTCCCTCCTGATATTGCTAAACATGAATGTGAACACTGAAGTGACAGATTATGACTTTATTCAAATCTTATCTGATACTATTTATATTTTCATAGAAGTAAAATCAGCCTTGACTATGTGGATATGGAGCCATGTAGGCAAATGACAGTAATAGCAAAAATGGCAGAGTTTCAACACATTGTCACTCATGGCATGACTGGGACTTGATGTGAGTCAGCATCTTTGAGACCATCTTCAGGGACACAGGTGGTCACATTTATAAAAAAAAAATCCACTTTCTTATCAATTTAAACTTTAAAATTGCCTGACCAGTGAAGTCAGCCATGTCATTCCTGGTTTTGAGGGGCACAGGTTTGAGGATGAATGAGCTACTCAGTTAAGGGTGATTTGTTATGCAGCAATAGAAAATTCATATGAAATTGGATGCATCACATGCGATTTGGAGATTTAGAGATCTGTACCGAGATAAACTTCCCACTGAGCTCATTGTCTGGGATACTGCTGATATCCACGCCAAATATGGCCCCAGTACTAGGTGTGTGTGGGAATAGAATTGGTTCTTCAAACTAAGAAGTTCTCTGCAACTGATACCCCTTTTCAAGGGAAATTAGTTTTCTCCAATGGAGTCTCATTGGTTATATCAATACACTTCAGGATAGGTCTTCTGCCAAGCAGTAGTTGACTAATACAAAATAAACCAACTAGTACTTTGTGAGGTGTTTGTTTTATTGTTTATTTTGACATTTTAAGTGTTTTTTTAATCTTTTGTTTTGACTTTTGGTTTTGGGGTAGGGTCTTGATTGTTTTATTTCTTCTTTGTTGAGATTTTTTGCTATTTTAAAGAGAGAACATAAAGTTACGTAGGTAAGGTGGTGAAGAAGATCTAACTTAGATGAACTGGAGAAAGAAAAAATATGTTCAAATGTGTAAAAAATTATCTCAATAAATTTTAATTTTTGATTCAATAATTTTAATAAAAATTGAATTAAAAGGAAAATCTGGACTGGAGAGATGGTTCACCAGCTAAGAGCACTGTTTGGTCTGTGAGATTTTCCCCTGAATTAAATAATCTTTTTATTATCAATAATTCTTAACTGGTATATGATTGTTTTACAGCTTCATCTGGCACCCAACATGTGGCATGAACCCAATACCCTGAGAATAAGAGTCTCCTTCTCTACCAACTGGTATCTTAAAGGCTATTGACTGAAGGAAGAGAATGTGCTTCCACAACATTTTTGTTTTTCCATATGCAGTTGAGTATTGTTCTTTCAATGTCTGTAAAAAATTCTGTGGGATATTTGGTGGTGACTGAATTTAATCATTGATTTGATTTGGTAGGATAGCCATTTATACCATTTAATCCTACCAATCCATGGGCATGGTAGATCCATTCATGTTTTGAAATATTCTGCAATTTCTTTCTTCAAAGACTTCAAAGAAGTTTTTTGTCAAGCAAGTATTTCACTTGCTTGGTTATAGTCACCCCAATTATTTTATATTCTTTGTGGCTAAGGTAAAGGGTATTGTTTCCCTGATTTCTTTCTCAGTCGTTTTGTCATTTGCATATAGAAGGAATGCCGATTTTTTTCTTAGTTAATCTTGTATCCAGCCGCTTTTCTAAAGATATTTATCTGCAGCAAGAGTTCCCTGAGAGAATCTTGGGGTGACTTACGTATACTCTCATATCACCTGTAAATAATGATGCTTTGATTACTAGTTCATCTGAATTATAGAAGCAAATAGCTCTCCCCTCAATCTTTTCATCATTGCTCTACCTCAAGTCATCATCATCTATCACCTACAACATTTAATTGTTATATTTGTTTTTAAGATCCATCCATCTTGCACAGGTAAATGAGAACCTCCTGCATAACAGACAGACATATCCTCCTGCATAATAGACACAGTCATATATGATGGGATGGTAAAAGTCATAACGTCAGAATAGCTGCTTCACAAAGTGCCAGCAAAGCTGAGCCACATGATAGCCACTTTTGGTTTTGATCTCTGCCTGTTGCATACTTGAGGGACTTTTAATATTTGTACAATCTGGGGATAATGAATTGATAGAAATTTTCTTATGAGTCACATATGCCTTCTACAAGGAGTACAACTTCTAAGCATCCCCAGGAAAGTCCTGAACATACTACCTCTCACATCCCACTTTTAGAGAGATATCCTTATCTATGTGAAGGTCTTCCTTATGCCTTGGAGGTTGTAACACAATAAAGAAGCCAGGGGTCTCTTTATGAAACTATGAGGTATTTGCAACATAGCTATCTCTGTACTTACTCAGGAACTAGATAATCAAAACAAATTTTATAAGTTTAAAAGTTCAACCTGATTTGGTAGGCTAGAGGAGTTGGTCACAGGTCAGAAGCTGCTTCCCACTATACATTCAGGCAATCACATAGCATATACAGCAACAAAGCTAGAGTAGCTGAAGTTACCTCTGTCCTACACAGAGACTTAATATTGATTACCAAAGAATGATGTAAAAAGATGATACAGGTTGACACCCATTTATGCCAGTACCATTTGTTGAAGATGCTTTCTTTCTTCCATTGTGTACTTTTAGCTCCCTTGTCAAAAATCAGGTGTTCATAGGCTTGTAGGTTAATATCCGGGTCTTCGATTCAATTCCATTGATCAACATCTCTGTTTTTATGCCAATACCAATCTGTTTACATTACTGTAGCTCTGTAATAGAGTTTGAAGTCAGGGATGGTAATGCCTCCAGAGAGAATCAACGTACCTCAGAATCCAGCAATACCACTCTTGGGAATAGACCTAAGAGATGCCCAATAATTTGTTCAACTATGTTCATAGCAGCATTATTTGTAACTTTCAGATCCTGGAAACAACCTAGATGTCCCTCAATGGAAGAATGGATAAAGAAAATGTGGAATAGACACACATTAGAATACTACTCAGTGATAAAAAAATGACATTTTGAATATTGCATGCAAATGGATGAAAATAGAAAACACTATCCTGAGTGTGATAATCCAGACCCAAAAAGATGATTATATGTACTCACTCATTAGTGGACTCTAGCCATAAACAAAGGATGTTAACCCTAGAGAAGTCAAATAAGAAGGTGAACCCAAAGAAAAACATTTACAGATCCTCTTGGAAATTGGAAGCAAACAAAATAGTTGGGCAAAAGTTGGGAGCATGGGGGTGGGGCTATGGGTTGGGAAAGGGGAGAGGGGGAGAGAGAAGGGAAAAGAAAAAGACTGGAGAGTGCTTGGGGGAGTGGGAGGGTAGAGATGGAGGAAGAAGAGATATAGGAACAGGGAAGAAGATATCTACATTAAGGGGGCCATTTTAGGGTTGGTAAGAGACTTGGCTCTAGAGGTGTCCATGGGGATGTCCCCAGCTTGGTCCTTGGGCAACAGAATAGAGGGTGCCTGAACTGGCCTTGCCCCACTATCACACTGATGATTATCTCGAATATCACCATAGAGTCTTCGTCCAGCAACAGGTGGAGATAGAGACAAAGTCCCTGATCAGAGCAATGGACTGAGCCCCCAAGGACCAGTTGAAGAGCAGAAGGAGGGAGAAGATGAGTAAGAAAGTCTGGCCCGCAGGGGCTTGGTCCACCTACTGAGATGGTGTGCCTGTTCTAATGGGAGCTCACCAAATCCAGATGGTCAGGACTGAATGAGCATGCAATCAAACCAGACTCTCTGAATGTGGCTGGAAATGGGAGCTGACTGAGAAGCCATTGATAAAGGCACGGGGACTTGTTTCTACTACATGTACTGGCTTTTTGGGACCCTAGTCTTATTTGGATGCAAAGCTTCGTAGGTCTGGACTGGAGGCGGGGCTTGGACTTCCCACAGGGCAGGGTTTCCTTTCCTCTAATAAAGAAGGAGGCGGAGGCAGGAAGATGAGTGGAGGAGCAGGAGGGAAATGGGAGGAGGGGAGGATGTGTAAATTTTTAAATGGAAAAAAATTTAAAAATACATATAACAATATTAATTCTTTAAAAAGCATATGAAAAGATACTCTAACTTTACCACCACTCCATTGCCTCTTTATTGGTCTTAGTGGCATTTGGATCTGTTGTGTATCATGCAGTACGGAGGGAACAATATGTAGTATCATTTTGTTAATTCAGAAAATGACACAATGAAATACCTAAAAGTTCAGCTAGGACAGAAATGACAAACAGCCTCCACACAATTTTCTTCCTTGTGTGTCAAACATGGCATTTACTAAATAGTATTCACAGAAACTAATTATGAACATTGCCCCATGAGCTCTCTTTGCACTAAACATAAATCTCATCCTTCTTGGCATCAGAAAAAAAAGTGAAAGTGTTTGCTTTCACATATTCCTTTGTCTCCCTTCATAAAGCTCAGCCCACCCTTTCCCCACAACCAGTGCATTCAGGCCTCTGTGCATTTTCAAGAGCTCATCTCTGAAATGTTTATGGACAAATCTCTTGTCTTAGGGCAGGATAAAGTACCTACTTTGTAATGATAGTCTCTGTTTGCACTCTTGTAACATGAAGGGCTGACTTGTTGGAGTTTTCTGTCCTGCCCAGTTCCCACCGCAATTTAGCCCCAAGAAAAATCACGCAGAGGACTCCGTAAGTTATAAAACTGATTGGCCCATTTGCTCAGGCTTCTTATTAGCTCTTATGACTTATATTAACCCATTATTCTAATCTATTTTAGCCATGTGACTCAGTACCTTTTTCAATGGGGCAGATCACATCTACCTGCTTTGGTGATCCAGGCAGGAGAGGGAGGAATCAACTTCCCCCTTCCCAGAATTCTCCTGTTCTCATTGCATCATTTCTAATTCCTGTCTGGTTTTCCCACCTATTTTATTTTTAATTTTATTTTTGAGACAGGTTCTCTGTATATCTTTGTCCTGGAATAACTCTGTAGACCAGGCTGTCCTTGAACTCACAGAGATCCATCTGTCTCTGCCTCCCAGGAAAATCCTGCCTGCATGTGCCACCACAACTGGCTACTCTCTTTCTTTCTTTTCTTTTATTCTTTTTTAATTTTTTTTAAGTTATAATTGTAAAGAGATGCCCTACTTGCTCTTTATATAACCAAATACCACTACCTTCAGGGATCAACCCTAAGGATACTCAAAGGAATGTAATCTGGCAGATGGATGTGTTCCACTTTATCAAATTTGGTAAATTAAAATATGTACATCACACCATTGACATTTATTGAGGCTTTCAGTTGGCAGCTGCTTTAAGCTCAGAAAAAGCTGACTCAGTAATTACACATTTATTAGAAGTTATGGCCATTATGGGTATACCTGCACAAATAAAAACAAATAATGGTCCAGATTATGTCTCTAGGAAAATGAAACGGTTTTTTTGCTTATTATAATATTAAGCATGTTACAGGTATACCATACAATCCTACAGGTCAAGCAGTCATAGAAAGATCAAATCGAACTATAAAGGTTATGTTAAATAAACAGAAAGGGATGGAAAATACCCCCAGAAATAGATTACATAATGCCTTATTAACCTTGAATTTTCTTGACACTAATGAGAAAGGAACAACAGCAGCAGAAAGACATTGGTTAATGGAAAAGTCTGTTGAACTAAATCAACCAGTTTATATCAAGGATGTGCTGACCTCTCAATAGAAGCCAGGAGGTGTGCTACATCGGGGAAGTGTTTTGCTCTTGTTCCCACAGGAGAAGAAAAAATGTGGATACCATCAAAATTAATAAAGGTTAGATTTGAAGAGGAGAAATCTCTTGGAAAGGAGAAATGACAGCATCTACAATAATGATAATCATACAGGTGGTAAGAAAAACATATTGAGTGGGGGCAGGGTTCTGCTCTTATCTCCACAGGAAAACACTCATCTTTGAAAAATTCAAGGGACCCTGGATGTTTGAATACTGACAGATGGAAAAATAACTACACAATAGGGACTATCAAGAAAACTGAATAGGTTCTGTGATTATGGAGCTCTGGAATATACTAAATCACATTTCTAAATTTATAGAGCTGGTTTTGGAGTTGGACCCTTGGCTTGGTCCCTCTCTAATTCCAAGCCTATTGTTAAGAGAAAAGCCCAGAGTTTCTGGAATTTCTGTCTTATGTCAAGAGCCATGATATGAGACAGAAATAAATATGAGTTTAGACACTCTGTTCCATTTCATGCAGGAAAAATTCTTGTCCCTTACATCTTCTGTTCTATCACCTTGAGCTCTTTCTGTCAAAGGGTGCTGAGTGTCCTTTCCTGATGAGAGGATAGTTATGCAGCACTGAACAAAAACAAAAATGTAAACAAGTAAAAATTTAAGTTATAAGTCCATAAAAACAAAAATGAAGTCAATATAAAGAGAAATAAATACTATTAGAACTTGCAAAAATAGATGTTGTAGGGCTTGGGGTAGGGCAGAAAATTGAATAAACATTGTAACCCAGGTTTTGAATCCTGGGAAGCCTGCAAACTCATGATCCTTTCCCTCAGCTTTCTTTCTATTTGAATTGCTGGACTACATGACCATGACTGGCAGAAGTGCCGTTCGTCATGTTATAATACGAGGTAAGTCAAGAGCACCAAGGGCAGTGGGAGAATCTCATAGAAGCATTAGAAGAATGATATCAGAAATATTCGTTATTGTCTCCTACCACCATCAAATCATCTTTAGAATTTGCATTATGTGACTGGGCCATTGCTTGAAAATATATGGCCCTTTACTTAGATATTATACAATGTATAATACAAGAATACTTTCATGATGAGCATAAATGAGGAAGATTACATCATTTTCCATATTATAACAGGTCAACACTCTAGTTTTCAACAAAAAAAATCAACTATAAATGAGGACACCTCAAAAATACATACAAAATATTCGGAATAACTTGTTAATTTCATGAGACATAATATTATTTTCTCATGTTTCTCTCATCTTTGAATTGTAGTTGGCTCAGACTGATCAACATTACATTGAATGTGCAAATAAAACAAAAGGAGCCATCCCTGTAGGGCAAAGACCTGGACAAAACTGTGAGTGTGAGTTGAGTAGGGAGTTGTCCATCCTTCCTTTTCTCTCTTTCCTCACATCTTTCCTTCCTTCCTTTGTCTTCATTTCTTCTCTCCTCATCCTCCTCCCTTTTTACCTCTCTCTTTTCCTCAATCTTCCTTCCTTTCTCCCTCTCCTCCTTCCTGCATATCCCCCTTCCTCCCTCCTTTTTATTCCTTTCCCTCACTCCTCCCCTTCAGTCCCTCAAAAACTCACTACCACTCATTTCTTCCCCTCCTCCCCCTCATTATCTCCTGACTAACTTTCTTCCTCTTCATTCCCTTCCCCTTATTCTCTTCCCCTCTCTCCCTCACAAACTACCCTCCTCACTCCTCCCTCCATCCCCCTTACTCCCTCCCCTTCATGCCCAATCAGTCTGCCCTCACTCCTCCCCCTATTCCCTCTCTACTCATTCTACCACCCACTCTCCCTCACTTCCACTCTCTTCTTTTTTCCCACCCTTCTTATCCAAGTGCTTATTTTTTCTTTTTCCTTATCATTAACTAAAGACTTTTTCATTTTCTTTGTTAATTAAAATGTGTTATGTCATTCCACCTACCTTAAACCTTGCTATGAAATCCATCCTTCTGTCTAGTTAAACAAGAGAAGGTACCAGGGTCTGAGAAAGTGAAGAAATACTCACTATATCTATCAAACTGTTTATCCCTCTGTCTGGCTATCACACATTTTTTTCAGAGGAAGAATTCACGTTTCTGATAATTACTTTATATCTCAATGATAATGTGTAAGATACCTCTCTTTAATAATCTTGGATGTTTTCAAGGACTGTATAACAGAATCTTTTACATGTATCTGAGATCATTTACATAGATCTTTTCTTCATTTACAAAGTCCTGTATTTCCTAAAGTATTATTTATGTCTAGCCTAAAGGATTTCCTTTTGGTCTTTCTATTTTAATTAATAGGTATACATGCTTACCACATAAATGTGAGAACCTGACTCACATCCCAAAAACCCACATAAAGTCAGATGCACCTGACCACATGACTGCACTTAGAGTGATGCTGTGGCAAGATGAGTGTTGAAGACTGGCGAGTATCCAGATAGTTCTGGGTCAGGCTCTGTATGGAGCAGTGGTGAACAAGAGACCCTGTCTCAGATAAGGCAGAAGGCAGCAGCAACATGAAAGGTTTGTCCCTTATCTTCACCCATATGCCAAGTCAAGGAGGTTGTCCTCAAAAAGAGCAGGCAAAAACATACCTACCACCTATAGCATCACACAAACTGAAGCATAATTTTTTAAAAAAAATTAAGAAAATAATTCAATAATTAATTATGTTACTTTTCTTTGAATCTTTATTCTACATTACCTATTAGATAATAGGGTCATTGGCTGTGTACAATTTTGAATGATCAAGTTGTTCCTGAAATAACATACATTATTTACATAGCACATCTGTAATGCACTCCCCTGCATCATATTTCAGAAAGATTAGAGGGTAAAGATTCAATGGACTAGTATGCAAGACTTATTTAAGGTACACTTGCATGGTCAAGTAAATTTTTTTTGTTAGACTGGTTTATTCAAATATCTGAAAACACTCTTTCCACTTCCTCCCCTCCTCCCAATACCCTCCCACTCCCCCCACTCCCTTTCCTCCTTCTCCCTCACCATTCCTAAGAGCAGTCAGGGTTTCCTGCCCTGTGGGAAATCCAAGTTCCTCCCTCCTCCCTACAGGTCCAGGAAGGTGAGCATCCAAACAGGCCAGGATCCCAAAAAGCCAGTCCATGCAGACGAAACAAGACCCAGTGCCATTGTCAATGGCTTCTCAGTCTTCATTTGGACCTTGGGGGCTCAGTCAGCCCCCATGTCAGCCACATTCAGAGAATCCCGTTTGATCACATGTTCGTTCATTCCCACTCCAGCAGGCCTTGTTGAGCTCTCATTCGATCCCCTTATATCAGTGGGTGAACGCAACCTTCGCGGTCCTGACTTCCAGTGCTCCAATGTGGGTCTCTGTTTCTATCTCCATCCATCATCTGATGAAGGCCCCCTCTGATTTTGCTTTCCTTGCTCACGATCTCCCTCCCTCTGTTTCTCCTTTAGACCTAGGGAGTTAAGTCCGTGTTCCATTATGTGTCTCTGTCTCTATCTCCATCCATCGCCATATGAAGGTTCTGTGGTGACATGCAAAATATTTGTCAGTATGGTTATGGACCAAGGCCAGTTCAGGCACCCTACTTTGCTGCCCAGAGTACAATCTGGGGACCTCTCCTTGGGCATGGGAACCCGACCAAAATTAAGTATCTTGCAAACCCTAAAATGACTCCGTTAGTTGAGATATAAACTTCCCTGCTCCCATAACCATCCTTCCTCCCTCCCCCTTCCCATTCCCCCAAGAAATCCCCAATCCTCCCCCTCTCCCCTCTGCCTAACCATCTCCCCATATTTCCACCCCCCCAACCCCCACCATGCACCGAAGTTTGCCTGGCAATCTTGCCTACTTCTAATATCCAGGAGGATAACTATATAATTTTCTTCAGGTTCACCTTCTTATTTAGCTTCTCTAGGATGACAAATTATAGACTCAAAGACCTTTAACTATGGCTAAAATCCACTTATGAGTGAGTACAAACCATGTTCCTCTTTTTGGGTCTGGGTTACCCCACTCAGTAAAGCGTTTTCTATTTCCATCCATTTGCATACAAAATTCAAGATGTCATTGTTTTTTACCGCTGAGTAGAACTCTAATGTATATATGTTCCACAACTTGTTTTAACCATTCTTCTATTGAGGGGCACCTAGGTTGTTTCCATGTCCTGCCTTTTAAAAATAGTGCTGCTATGAACATAGTTGAACAAAAACTTTTGTAGTATGATAGGGCATCTCCTGGGTATATTCCCAAGAGTGGAATTGCTGGGTCCTGAGGGAGGTTGACTCCCAGTTTCCTGAGAAACCGCCACAATGATTTTCACAGCAGCTGTACAAGATTGCACTCCCACCAACAATGTCTGAGTGTTCCCCTCACTCCACATCTTCTCCAGCATATGTTATCATTGGTGTTTTTGAGTTTAGCTATTTTGACATGTGTAAGATGGTATCTCAAAGTGGTTTTGATTTGCATTTCCCTGATCGCTAAGGACGTTGAGCATGTCCTTAGTGTCTTCTGGCCATTCAAAGTTCATCTGTTGTGAATTCTCTGTTCAGTTCAGTACCCCATTTTTTAATTGGGTTAATTAGAGATTTAGTGTCTAGTTTGTGGTGTTCTTTGTATATTTTGGAGATCAGACCTTTGTCTGATGAGGGGTTGGTGAAGATCTTCTCCCAGTCCGAAGGTAGCCTTTTTGTCTTACTGACAGTGTCCTTTGCTTTACAAAAGCTTCTCAGTTTCGGGAGGTCCCATTTATTCATTGTTTCTCTTATTGTCTGTGTTATTGGGGTTCTACTTAGGAAGTGGCCTCCTCTGCCTATATCTTGTAGACTACTTCCCACTTTCTCTTCTATGAGGTTCAAAGTGGTCAGATTAATGTCGATGTCTTTAATCCATTTGGACTTGAGTTTTGTGCATGGTGATAGATATGGATCTACTTTCATTCTTCTACAAGTTGACATCCAGTTATGCCAGCACCATTTGTTAAAGATGCTTTCCTTCTTCCATTGTATATCTTTACCTCCCTTGTCAAAAATTAGGTGTTCATAGGTTTGTGGGTTAATATCCGGGTCTTCTATTCGATTCCATAGGTCGACTTCTCTGTTGTTATGCCAATACCAAGCTGTTTTCAATACTGTAGCTCTGTAATAGAGTTTGAAGTCAGGAATGGTAATGCCTCCAGAAGTTCCTTTATTGTATAAGATTGTTTTGTCTATCCTGGTATTTTTGTTTTGCCATATAAACTTGATTATTGTTCTCTCAAGGTCTGTGAAGAACTTTGATGGGATTTTGATGGGGATTGCGTTGAATCTATAGATTTTTTTTGGTAGAATTGACATTTTTACTATGTTGATTCTCCCAATCCAAGAGCAGGGGAGGTCTTACCATTTCCTGGTATCCTCCTCAATTTCTTTCTTCAAAGACTTAAAGTTCTTGTCAAATCGGTCTTTCACTTCCTTGGTTAGAGTAACCCCAAGATATTTTATGCTATTTGTGGCTAACATGAAAGTGATGTTTCTCTGATTTCCCTCTCTGCTTCTTTATCCTTTGTGTATAGAAGGGCAACTGATTTTTTGGAGTTGATCTTCTATCCTGCCACATTACTAAAGGTGTTTATCAGCTGTCAGAGTTCTTTGGTAGAGTTTTTGGGGTTTCTTATGTACACTATCATATCTTCAGCAACTAACGAAAGTTTAACTTCGTCCTTTCCAATTCGAATCCCCTTGATCTCCTTATGTTGTCTTATTGCTATTGCTAGAACTTCAAGCACTATATTGAAGAGGTATGGAGAGAGTGGACAGCCTTGTCGTGCTTCTGATTTTAGTGGAAAGGCTTTGAGTTTCTCTCCATTCAATTTGATGTTAGCTGCCGGCTTGCTGTATATTGCTTTTATTATATTTAGGTATGATCCTTGTATCCCCAGTCTCTCCAACACCTTTATCATAAATGGGTGTTGTATTTTATC
Organism: Myodes glareolus; assembly: GCF_902806735.1. Lineage (NCBI taxonomy): Eukaryota > Metazoa > Chordata > Mammalia > Rodentia > Cricetidae > Myodes > Myodes glareolus. The sequence continues at coordinate 3,523,982 of NW_025965008.1, read as the reverse complement.
AAATGCTTTTTCAGCATTCAATGAAATGATCATATGGTTTTTTTCTTTCAGTTTATTTATATGATGGATTACATTGATAGATTTTCGTATGTTGAACCAGCCCTGCATCTCTGGGATGAAGCCTACTTGATCATAATGGATAACTTTTCTAATGTGTTCTTGGATTCGGTTTGCCAGTAGTTTATTGAGAATTTTCACGTCAATGTTTATGAGTGATTATTTCCATTCTCCTACTCCTCCTGGGTGAATCAGCTTCTTTTTTTTCTAGAGCTTTCAAGTGTGCTGTTAAGTCTCCAATGTGTGCTTTTTCCATTTTCTTTAATTGGGAACTTAGTGCTATGAACTTTCCTCTTAGCACTGCCTTCATTGTGTCTCATAGGTTTGAGTATGTAGTGTCTTTATTTTCATTAAATTAATTTATTTCTTTATTTCTTCCTTGACCCAGGGGTGATTTAAGAGTTGACAGTTCAACTTCCATGAGTTTGTTGTCTTCCTGGGGATAGCATTGCTTTTGAATTCTAACTTTAATCCATGGTGATCTGACAAGACACAGGTGGTTACTAATATTTTTTTGTATCTGTGGAAGTTTGCTTCGTTATCAAGTATGTGGTCAATTTTTGAGAATGTTCCATGAGCTGCAGAGAAGAAGGTATATTCTTTCCTATTTGAGTGGAATGTTCTATAGATATCTGTTAAGTCCATTTGATTCAATACCTCCAATAATTCTCTTATTTCTCTGTTGGGTTTCTGTTTGATTGATTTGTCCATTGGTGAGAGAGGTGTGTTGAAGTCTCCTACTATTAGTGTGTGTGGTTTGATGACTGCCTTGAGTTCTAAAAGTTTTTCTTTTACATAAGTGGGTGCTTTTATATCAGGGGCATAGATATTCAGGATTGAGACTTCCTCCTGATGAATTGTTCCTGTTATGAGTATGAAATGTCCATCTCCAGCTCTTCTGATAGATTTTAGTTTGAAGTCAATTTTGTTAGATATTAGAATGGCCACACCTGCTTGTTTCTTAGGTCCGTTTGCTTGGAAAACCTTTTCCCTGCCCTTTACTCTGAGTAGATGTCTGTCTTTGTGGCTGAGTTGTGTTCCTTGTAAACAGCAGAATGTTGCATCCTGTTTTCGTATCCAATCTCTAAGTGTGTGCCTTTTTATAGGTGAATTGAGTCCATCGATATTAAGTGATTTTAATGACCAGTGGTCGTTGATTCCGGTTATTTTTTTATGGGGGTATTAGTGTGTATGTTCTTCCCTTCTTTGTGTTGTGCTTGTGGAGGGTCACTAGATGTCTGATTTATTGTAGGCGGTGTTGGGAATGTTGGATTCCTTGGGTTGTGATTTTCCTTCTAATACTTTCTGTAAGACTGGATTTGTAGCTAAGTATTGTTTAAATTTGTTTTTATCCTGGAATATTTTGTTTTCTCCATTGATAGTGAACGATATCTTGGCTGGGTCTAGTAGTCTGGGCTTTCATCCATGGTCCCTTAGTTTCTGCAGTACCTCTATCCAGGACCTTCTGGCTTTCATGGTTTTCATAGAGAAGTCCGGTGTAAGTCTGATAGGTTTACCTTTATAAGTTACTTGATCTTTTTCCTTGGCAGCTCTTAATATTCTTTCTTTAATCTGAATGCTTTGTGTGTGGGAGCCTGCATTTCCCAGTGGATTCCCACGCCCGACCCAGACTGCGCACTTCCTGAATTCGGGCCCACGAGAAGGGACAGTTGTCCTGAGGGCTGAAAAAGAGACACAGACACAAAGAAACCCTGCTCATCTACAAGAGTAAATGGCAACTTTATTAAACTCCAGACAGGTATTTATATCAGTGGGCTAGAAGAAACGAAACTGCAAGTCCTTCTCCCAGCCAGGAGCAGGATGAGAAGATTAAAGCCTTCCCGACCCCTCGGGCAGGGTCAGCTAGGGGAAGCAGGCCTGGGCCCACTGCTAAGACCTCGAATACAAGTGGAATCACCATAACAAAGAGAACCAGGTTCTTGCTAAGTTATCCCCTCAAGCCAGAGCTGGTGCAGAGACTCCAGGAAGCCGGAGGTCACACGGCCCTGCGAATCGCCAGGAGAGAAGGGAAGAAACTTTGTTAGCTACATTTGTGCTTTGATTATTATATGGCGAGGGGATTTTTTTTTTTTTTTGATCCAGTCTATTCCGTGTTCTGTATGCTTCTTGAACCTTCATAGGAATATCGTTCTTTAGATTGGGGAAGTTTTCTTCTACAATTTTGTTGAATATATTTTCTGGACCTTTGATCTGCAATTCTTCTCCTTCTTCCACCCCTATTATTCTTTGATTTGGTTTTTTTTATTGTGTCTCTGATTTCCTGAATGTGGGACACAATAAGAAACCAAATCTAAGGTCAAGTAGATTTTGTGCTGACATCAACTCCCAGTGTGTGAAACAAGAACACGTGCCCCTTTGAGCTGATTTACATATTGAGTCATTATTCTTCTACAGGTTGACATCCAGTTATGCCAGCAACATTTGTTAAAAATGCTTTCTTTCTTCCATTGTATAGTTTTAGCTCTTTTGTCATAAGTGGATTCTAGTCATAATTAAAGGATATTGAGCCTATAATTCATGATCCTAGAAAAGCTATACAAGAAGGTGAACCTAAAGAAAATTATATAGTTATCCTCACGGATATTGGAAGTAGACAAGATTGCCAGGCAAAATTTGGGTGCATGGGGGAGTGGGGTGTGGATGTAAGTTGAGATGGGTATAGAGAAGTGAGAAGGGGAGGATTCAGGAGAGCTTGGGGGAATGCAATGGGTGGGATAGAGGAATGGTGTATATGGGAGCAGGGAAGTAAATATCTTAAGGGTGCCATTTTAGTGTTTGCAAGAGACTTGACTCTAGAGGGGTTCCCAGGTCCAAGGAGAAGTCCCCAGATTGTTTTTTGGGCAGCAGAGCAGAGAGTGCCTGAACTGGCCTTGTCCATAGCCACACTTATGAATATCTTGCATATCACCATAGAACCTACATCTGGTGATGGATGGAGATAGAGACAGAGATCCACATCGGAGCACTGGACTTAGCTCCCAAGATACAAATGAGGAGCAGAAGGAGGGAGAACATGAGCAAGAAAGTCAGGACCACGAGGGGTGAGTCCACTCACTGAGACAGTGGAACTGATCTAATTGGAGCTCACCAAGGTCAGCTGAACTGGGACTGACAGAGCATGTGATCAAACTGGACACTCTGAATGTGGCTGGCAATGAAGGTTGACTGAGAAGCCAAGGACAATGGCACTGGGATTTTATTCTACTGCATGGACTGACTTTGTGGGAGCCTGGTTTGTCTGGATGCTCACCTTTATAGACCTGTATGGAGATTGGAGGACCTTGGACTTCCCATGGGGCAGGAAACCCTGACTGCTCTTAGGACTAGAGAGGGAGGAGAGGTGGGAAGGAGGAGGGAAAAGGGAGGCAGGGAGGAGGTGGAAATTTTTAATAAATAAATAAATACATATTGAGTCATTAGACAACAGCCCAGGCTCATTTAAGAGAAGCTACCAGTAGCCTAAGAAGCATTCTCTTTTCAAACACTCCGAGATGGAGTTAAGGCACTCCTACTATGGATGCTGCTGTTTCTGGTACAAGGTGAGAGGGTGCAGAGCGGTGTTGGGTGCACCCATTGTAGTCATCATGGTTTTCCATGCCTCTAGTATCTTGATCGTTAGATTAAAGGCATTTGTAATTGGTTTTAAGTTCCCCCCATTTCTTTTAACTTTCTGGTTTGTCAAAGTGATGCCCTCAAGTATTCTTAATTTTTTTAATGAAAAATTCCCTTGCTGGGAAGGTTTCTAAACATGTATAACCATGGTCTGTGTGTTTGTGATTCCCGGTTTTACTGGGGAAATTGTGCTGACCCAGTCTCCAGGTTTGCTGACTGCATTTCTGGGACAAAAGGCCACAATCTCTTGCAACTCTATTGAGAGCATCACAGCATATGGTAATAGTTACATGCACTGGTATCAACAGAAACCAGGAGATCTCCAAAACTTTTTATCTATGATGCATCCAACCTAGAAACTGGGGTCCCTGCCAGGTTCAGTGGCAGTGGGTCTGGAACAGACTTCACCCTCACCATCAATCCTGATGATGCTGCAACCTATTACTGTCGGCAGAGTCTTAAGCTTCCTCCCACAGTGCTCCAGCTTTGAACAAAATCCTCCTGGCTTTAGTCTCTCAGCTGTCTCTTACTCTCCGACATCTCAATACACAGCTTTAGACTTGTTTGGAGAAAGATATTAACGAATGAAACAAACTTTTATAAACTGATTTGACTGTTAATGCCATCCAATATACTTTATAATTCAATAATTTCCCAACAAAATGCAGACCTTCATGGTTGTTTCTTAATTAATAATATTAAAAATCATTCATTTAAATTTTTGTTAACGCATATTTGTCTTTGAATGATTTTTCCTTCTTCTCCCCTTTCTCCTATACCACTTCTGCCTACTCCATCCCACATTCAGTATGCCTTTATAGGCTCTCATATCATTTAAGATTTAGTGTTTCTTTTTTAATGTGTTCTTATAAGCTAATAAATACAAATTACTTAAACTGGAAAAAAAATTTAACCAAAGTCATTAACTCTGTGTGTGTGTGTGTGTGTGTGTGTGTGTGAGAGAGAGAGAGAGAGAGAGAGAGAGAGAGAGAGAGAGAGAGAGAGAGAGA
>NW_025965008.1:3412208-3519272 GCF_902806735.1 Myodes glareolus | reverse complement strand
AGAGAGAGAGAGAGAGAGAGAGAGAGAGAGAGAGAGAGAGAGAGAGAAGACAGAATAATGTGCAAAAGTTGCTTCTGGGAATCAAACGTAGGCTCATCAGTCTTCTTGCAATCACCTTTTGTGTTACCAGCTGAGCAATCTCGCCAGTATAATTTCTTTAATGATTTACTTCATTTGAATTTGGGAAGGAGTTTAAGCATGAATAAGTTTCCATAGCAGTCAGAAGAGAGCATCAGATCCCAAGGAGCTAGAGTTTCAGGATGTTATAAGTTAGTTGATGTGGGTGCTGGAAACCAAACTGCATGATCAAAAAGTGCTTTTAACTTCTAAGCCATTTATTAGCTTCTGATCTGTCAATTATTTAGGTATTTATTTTTAGAATTATTAACTTTTATGCCATAGGACAATAGTAAAGTTAATGGAAGCTTTGTGGCCCATCATTTAAGCTGGAAATAACTTTGAGTAGTTAATATTTTCAGCAAATCTTTCAGAAGCAGGCTCACATTCTCACCCAGTGTTATTGTTCTCCTATTGCTTCTGTTTGTTTGTACTCACAAGCAGTCTGCTGCAGTTACTTAGAAACGTAAGGCTGTGCTGCATCTATTTTTCTACTTCGGTTCCATTGTTTCTGTATTTATTTCCAACCCCAAAATTAAGGCTATAGTATGAGATATATTGATTGACCTTTAATATTCATCTTTTTAACAACTTCTATACTTACGGTCAAAGTCTTCCAGCCCTTTCTTCTTCATTTCTTCTTTCTTTCTTCATTCTTTGTTTGAGGTGTATAAAAGATGTTAGTGGTGTGCATGTGACACAGAGTGCACATGGAGGACACAGGACATCAGGTGCTGTTCCCTTATTTCACCTTGTTTCAGGCAGGGTGTCATCACAGAACTTTCAAGACATGAGCTTGGGGGAACAAGAAGACTTGATGGATACCTTCTTCTTCTCTTTTCAGGTGGGCAATGAGTCCTCATCAGTGTGAACTTCTCTAGTACACTGAGACACTAGAACTCTTAGTGTCCTCAATTACTAAGAGAATGGTGCTTAGTATTTTCTTATCTTGTAGTTGGCTGTGGCTATAAGCTGGGAAAAAGAGAAAATACCTTTCTAATAAAAGTACTAACTATAATACCAATATCCAACTAGACCTATCCAGGCATGAGGTTGAAAAATAGCTGACTCTTTATGTCCCCCTTAAAGTAAATGTCAAAAGAACTTCTATCCTCCAGAACACAAATCCCCTTTCCCTATAAAACATAAATCAAATTAAATATGACTTTATGATATTTTTTCAGTTGACCCTGGCCAATATACTGAAACTTTCTAAAATCCCACTCTGCTAGCAGATATGACCTAAGAAAAGATAGTGTTAGTCCTAGGTCAGACAATTGTTAAGTATAGGGAAACAAGCTGTTCCAGGCTGATGAGAATAATACTGAGGACCTTGCTGCATCCTATGGTTCATCTTAAAGTTCTATTGTAAAGGGGAAACAGACCCAACAGACAAGTAGGCTTTTTTCCATGAAAACCACTGATAGTACTATGATATACCTTTCATGGAACAATTTAAAAAATTTCAAACTTTATCATAGAAGGATTAAGAAGGGCAAACATCATATTTTAATCTACCCCAAATTGCCTATGACAAGTCAAGACCTTGTGGAAAAGCCCTGTGACATCCTTGAAAAGCACATAGTAAATGAAAGATGCCCTCCCAACCATGGCCATGCAATGTGAGGTGGGAAAAAGAGCTGACTCTGCTCCTTAACAGCTGCAACACTCAGGAGACTGGCACCTACACCTTGCCTGAATAAGATAGTAGATCTGACCCTGAAGATGTATGTATGTGAGAGCTGACCCTTAGGGTATGAAAGCAGGAGAACTAACCAAGTCTCTTACTCATCACTATAAGAAGTGAACTAATTGAGAATATGCTGGAAAATGCACCCTGATGGATAAAACAAGGGAGAGCTAGCAATTTGACCAACATTGCAACTATTCAGGCCCTGAATCAGGGAGATATGTTGGCACAACCCAACATCCTGGATGGTCATGATGTTTGGTCATTGAGAGCTGATGATGACAGGAACCTAATGGTCCTATTGGGTCACTCAAGGAGAGAATCTAGATACAGAGAAATCTTTCTCAAAAGAATCTAGCATCCAATGTTGCCCCTTTCAAATTGGAAGGGGAGATGGCAGCTTCCTTTGCTTACAAGGATAGTCTTTCGTCCAATTTCCAATGCCTCCATTATCATTCCAGTCCAAATTTATCCCAAGAACCCCATTTCTTTTTCTCATCAAAGAAGACAATATTCTCTAAAATTACAGTAGTCTTAGATGGTATTAAAGTTTATAATAGGTTACTTAAAGCCACGATGTCTCAAAATCAAGCAATACTTCTTGTAATACCCCAATGTTGGGTGTTCAAAAGTCTCATGAGTAATGGAGATCAGTAAAGGGTCTCCTCTTCACTAACCAGGCCATAGTCCATACCCACCTTTGAGTTACCAACCTCTATTCTTTGTTAACACAAATCTGTGAGAGGACAAAATGGTCCACAGTCTTAGGTTTAAGCAATGTAGTTTTCTGTTTACATTCACACCCTAATTATCAATATCTTTTTGCCTTTAGGGATCTGTCAAAACAAACCAACCAACTCTCTTGAAATATTTTGACCCAACAGTTCCAAGATAGTCCTCAACTATCTGGACAGACTCTGTCATGGGACATAGCTAAATTCCCTTACTAGTTAATGTCCCCCAACATGCAGATAGCATCTTCCTTTGTGCCTCCAGTGATGACATTTATTAGGAAGTAATCACATAAGCAATTAGAGAATGCACAATATACTCTTTAACTGCCAATTAAATTTATTGAGGAAATCAGTGAGAAAACAATTTCTAGAATCAAATTAAAATAAAAACACAGCTTCCCAACATTTTGTGATGACAAGGAAAGTTTATGCCTGTAAATGCCTACTTATAAATACAGGAAGGCCTCAAATAGTGACCATGTTAGGAGAGATCTCAAGTAGTACTTAATGAGGAGCCTCAAGGCCTAAGGGAAAGTCCAGGCTAAAGCCAATGTCAATCAATGGCAAGAGATATACAATGTCAGAGTAGAAATTAATGGGATTAATACTAAAATAACAATGAATAACATTACTCAAATATTTTGCCCTTCAAATAAGCACACAGTCAACATCGAGCCAAACAGACCTATACTCATAAAATAGAGATAGAAGCAAGGGACCTACAAAACATTCAAGTGAAATCCAGATAATCATTGGGTAGTACTTTAAAATCTTATATTGTCCCAAACTGGAAAATATTGGAGAAATGGATATATGACTAGACATATATGACAAAACCACAGTAAATCTAAATGATAACAACAATTTCACAAGAACCATAGCAAGCATCTCTATTGAAGTGGTAACAAAATGATTCCTCAAGAGAGAAGCACAACTGGAAAAATACTCTGCTGAATTATGCCAGACCTTTAATGAAGAACTGATACTTATGACCCTGGAACTGTTCCATATCATAAAAAAGGAAGAAACACCAATAGAAAAGGAAGAAACACTACCACCATGATTCCATGCATTACCTAGTTGACCACACAACGACAGAAGGGAAAAATGACAAAGAGACCAATTTCCTTGTCTAACATAACACCCACCCTAAAGGCCTGCAACTCAAATATAAAATCACATTAATAGTTACACTATCATCAAGCCAGTTTCTATCCAGGGATGAAAGATTGGTTTTAAAACAGGTAACAGCAGGGCAGTGTGGAATATAGCTTTAATCCTAGCTCTCAGGCAGTCAGAAGCCTAGGAATCTCCATGATTTTGAGGCTGGCCTAGTGTGCAGACTGAATTCCTGGACAGCCAATTCTGCACAGACAAACACTGTATTAAAAAAAAACAATAACTTCAACTAAACACAAACTACTTCAGAACAGAAAGTTCATGGTGATTTCAGTCAGTGCAGAAAAGTCACCTAGAGATAAAAATCTCTGAAGGGACCACAAATAGAAGGGTCATTCCTGAAAACAGGAAAGAAGACAAATAACAAAATATAACCATATCTATGGTAAGTTGAGGAAACAGAAGATTATTTCTCAAACCTGGAGTGAGAAAAGGTTATAAACCCAATCTCTCACTCTTACTCTATGTAATACTCAAAGTCTCAGTTAGAGTAAAAATAATGGGAAAGAAATGAAAGGGATATCAACAGTAAATGAAGGCATCAAATGACAAACACTTATAGGTAATAATTTTTTATAAGAAAAAATAATTTATTTCTTTAAAGTCAGTCACTATCACCACCAGCACTGGATTTGAGTATAGGCAATAATAATCCAGCACACATGAATGACACTTGTATAATGCTTCATTTCCTGCTTGCACCTCATCTGGAGAAAAGCAATTTATATACATAGTTTTCCTAATACTTATCGCATATATCTTATGTAAAATACCGAAAAGTAGCACAGAAAATCATATCATAAAATTAAGGTCTCTGTGTTAAGGACTAAGACGTAGTCTCAGTTGGAGAATACAATGAGAGAACATTCTATTAGTTAAAAGAGAGAATGGATGTTCTTAACAATTACAGTCCCACTATAATTTCTATCACTTCAAGTGTTAACGGTGCCTATCGCTATTAACAAATTATTAGGAGATGAGGTACTTTTAAAATTAGAAGATTCTTTCAGAATACACAACTTTCTAAAGTTTAAATGAATTTTAATAGTTTCAATGTTTTTCATGAAATGTGGAAGTCTTTCTTATCTGACAAAATGTGAATATATTCCTTCTCCTATTTATGACCTTGAACAAGGCATAATACACAGAAGGGGGAAACTTCCTCCTTTCCTGCCATGTGCAGCTTTTTTAAAAATAGAAGAAATATTATTAGATATGCTTTAGTCTCATTTGGGAGGAAGATTTCTTTGTGAATTAAGATACCAATAGAATGAAAGTATATGAGGTATTTTTAATTATTCATGAAAGTGATACAATACTTCTTACAGATTCAAAGAACGTGAAAATAAATAGATATTCCAACTAAGTATAAATATTTGATGAAATTATACTTTAATAAAATTTTATACAACATCAGTTAATAAAATTTGCCTTTCTATCTCTAAAAGTAAATAGCCCTTTATTTACTATGCATTGTAAAACAATACAAGTGTCTCTGCATTTTTAAAATTTGTTATATTTTAAGAAAAATACCAATCTAAGTTACCACGACCTCTCCTCCTCCCATTTTTTTCCACATACCCACCTACTCCAACCCCATCTAATCCTCAGAGAAGGTAAGACACATTGCTATCTGGAAGTTCCAAGGCCCTCCCTACTATATCTATGTTGAACAAGGTATACATCTAAAAAGAATAGGATCCCAAAAGCCAGTACATGAAGCAGAGATAATTACAGGTGCCATGGCCAGTGGACCCACAGTCAGCCCCAGAGATGCAACTGTCAACCACATTCAGAGGTATTAGTTTGGTCATATACTTGCTCCTTCCCAGTCCAACTGGGGCTGCTGAGCTCCTATCGGCTCAGGTAAATTGTTTCCTGGGTGTAAAAGTCTTGACATCTTGTCTCATATTCTCATACCTTCTACTCCTCAGCTGGACTTGGGAGCTCAGTTCTGTGCTATGATGTGTATCTCTGCCTGTGTTTCCACAAGTTGCTTGGATGTAGGTTCTATGGTGATATTTAAGAAAATCGTCACTCTGACAACAGGGCAAGTCAAGATTGTGACACCTCTCCTCTATTGCTTAGGGTTCTAGGCAGGGTCATCCTCATGGTTTCCTGGGAATTTCTCTAGAGCCAGGTTTCTGCTAACCCGATAATGGCTCCCACAATCAAGATATCTCTTTCCTTGCTTTCATCTCTGTCCTTCCTCCATCTTGACTATCCATTTCCATCAAGTTCTCCTTAAGCCTCCCCTTTCCCTTCTTTTCTCCTTATACCCTCCCTTCTTCCCCATCCCCATACTTCGACACTTTAGGTAATCTTGTCTGTTTCCAATTTCCATGTGGGTCTCTATATATTTTTCTTTGGGTTCACCACCTTACTTAGCTTCTCTAGGATCATGACTCATAGCCTCAATGTCCTTGGTTTATACCTAATACCCACTTATGAGTGAGTATATACCATATTCATCTTTTTGGATCTGGGTTGCCTCACTCAGGGTAGTGTTTTCTAATTCCATCCATTTGCATGCAAAATTCAAGATGTCATTGAGTAGTACTCTAATGTGTAATTGTGCCACAGTTTCTTTATCCATTCTTCAGTTAAGGGGCATCTAGGTTTTTTCCTGGTTCTGACTATTACAAATAATGCTGCATGAACATAGCTGAACAATTGCTTTTGTAGTATGATTGAGCATCTTTTTGGAATATGCCCAAGAAGGATAGGGCTGGATCCTGAGGTAGGTTGATTTCCAATTTTCTGAGAAACAGCTATCCTGATTTCCAAAGTAGTTGTACAAGTTTGGACTCTCACCAGCAATGGATGAGTTTGCCCCTTACTCCACATTGTTTCTGGCATAAGCTACCATTAGTGCTTTTGATGTTAGACATTCTGACAGGTGTAAGATGGTATCTTAGAGTTCTTGATTTGCATTTCCATGATAGCTAAGAAATTTGAATATTTCCTTAAGTCTCTTTTGACCATTTGGAATTCTTTTGTTGAGAATTCTCTATTTAGTTCAGTACCCCATTTTTAATTACATTATTTAGAATTCTACTGTCTAATCTCTTGAGTTCTTTAAATATTTTGGAGGTCAGTCCTTTGTCTGATGTGGGTTTGGTGAAGATGTTTTTCAATTCAGTATGCTGCCTGAAACAAATGCTAGCACCATTTGTTTAAGATGCTTTCTTTTTTCCATTGTATGATTTTAGCTTCTTTGTCAAAATCAAGTGTTCATAGGTATGTGGATTAATATCCCGGTCTTCAATTTTATTCCATTGTTCAACCTCTCTGTTTTTATGCCAGTATCAAGCTGTTTTCACTATTGTAGCTCTGTAGTTGTGCTTGATGTCAGGTATGGTAATGCTGCTGGAAGTTCCTTTATTGTACAAGAATTTTTTTGCTATCCTGGGTTTTTGGTTTTTCCATATGAAGATGATTATTATTCTTTCAAGGTCTGCAAAGAATTGTATTGAGATTTTGATGGGGATTGCATTGAATGTATAGATTGCTTTTGGTAGGATTGCCATTTTTACTATGTTGATTCTACCTGTCCAAGAGCATGAAAAATTGTTCCATTTATTGGTATCTTCTTCAATTTCTTTCTTCAAAGACTTAAAGTTATTGGCAAATAGGCTTTTCATTTCCTGGGCTAAAGTTACCCCAAGATACTTTATGTTATTTGCGGTTATTGTAAAAGGTGATGTGTCTCTGATTTCCCTCTCAGCTTCCTTATCATTGGTGTATAGGAAGAATACTTATTCTTTGCATTAACCTTGGTTCCTGCCACATCACTGAAGGTATTTATTAGCTGTAGCAGTTCTCTGGTAGAGTTTTTGGGGTCACTTGTATACACTATCATATCACCTGCAAATAATGAAAGTTTGATTTCTTCCTTTCAAATTTTAATTGTATTGATCCCCTTTTTGTAGTCTTATTGCTATTGCTAAAACTTCAAGAACTATGCTGAAGAGATATGGAGAGAGTGAACAGACGTGTCTTGTTCCTGATTTTAGTGGAATCGCTTTGAGTTTCTCTCCATTTAATTTGATGTTGGCTGTCAGCTTGCTATATATTGCTTTTCTTATATTTAGATATGTTCCTAGTATCCCCAAACTCTCCAAGACCATTATCATAAAGGGTGTTGAATTTTGTTAAATGCTTTTCCAGCTTCTAATGAAATGATCATATGGTATTTTTCTTTCAGTTTATTTATATGTTGAATTACATTGATAGATTTTTGTATTTCAAAACAGCCCTGCATCTCTGGAATGAAGTTGACTTGATCATGGTGCACAATTTTCCGGATGCGTTCTTGGATTTGGTTTACCAGTGTTTTATTGAGTATTTTTGGATTCGTGTTAATGAGCAAGATTGGTCTGCCATTCTCTTTATTGGTTAGGACTTTGTGTGGTTTTGGTATCAGTGTAACTGCTGCCTCATAAAAAGAGTTTGACAATGTCCCTTCTGTTTCTATTATGTGGAACACTTTGATGGGTATAGGTATTAGCTATTCTGGAATGATCTGTCGAATTCTACACTAAAACCATAAGGTCCCGAGGTTTTTTTGTTTTGTTTTGTTTTTTGTAGGGAGGTTTTTGATGACAGCATCTATTTCCCTGCATTTAAATTGATCTATTTAAACACTCACGTGGTCCTGATTTAATTTTGGTATATGGTATCTATCTAAGAAATTTTCCAATTCATTTACATTTTGCAAGTTTATGGAGTACAGGTTTTCATAGTATGACCTAATGATTCCCCTAATTTTCTTAGTGTCTGCATTTATGTTCCTTTTTTCATTACTGATTTTGTTAATTTGGATGTTCTCTCTTTTCCTTTTGATTAGTTTGGATAAGGGTTTGTCTATCTTGTTGATTTTTTTAAAGAACTAGCTCTTTCTTTCATTGATTCTTGGTGATTAGTTTGGATAAGGGTTTGTCTATCTTGTTGATTTTTTTTAAAGAACCAGCTCCTTCTTTCATTGATTCTTGGTATTGTTTTCTTTGTTTCTATTTTGTTGATTTCATTCTGCAACTTCTACTTCTCCTTGGTGGGTCTGCTTTTTTTTTGTTCTAGAGCTTTCAGCTGTGCTGTTAATTCACAAATGTGAGCTTTCTCCATTTTCTTTATTTGGGCCCTTAGTACTATGAACTTTCCTCTTAGTACTGACTTCATATGGTCCCATATGTTTGGTTATGTTGTACCTACATTTTCAATGAATTCAAGGAAATCTTCAATATCTTTCTTTATTTCTCCTTGACACAGTGGTGGTTCAGTAGTTGACTGTTTAATTTCCTTTATATGTTAGTTGACCTTTTTCCTTTGCAACTCTTAATATTTTTTCTATGTTTTGTTTTTTGATTATTATATGGCAAGGGGATTTTTTATCTAGTCTATTTGGTGTCTATTTAGTTTCATGTACCTTCATAGGAATATCCTTCTTTGATTAGGGAAGTTTTCTTCTATGATTTTTGTTGAATATATTTTCTGTGCCTTTGAGCTGGAGTTCTTATCCCTCTTCTTACCCCAATATTTTTAGATTTTTGTCTTTTCATGGTATATCAGATTTTCTGGATGTTTTGTGTTAAGAATTTGTTGGATTTAATGTTATCTTTGACTAATGAGTCTATTTTCTCAACAGTATCTTCAGTGCCTGAGATTCTTTCTTCTATCTCTTGTATTCTGTTGGTTATACTTGTCTCTGTGGTTCCTGTTTGTTTACCCAGATTTTCCCTATCCCGAATTCCCTCAGTTTGTGTTTTCCTTATTACCTCTATTTCGGTCTTCCAGTTTGTAACTGTTTCCTTCACCTGTTTGGATGTTTTTTTTTTTCTTGGTTCTATTGGGTATCTTTGAGGGATTTATTAATTTCTTCCAATTTTTTGTTTGCTTTCTCCATTTCTTTAAAGGGGATTTTATTTCCTCTTTAATGGTCTTCATTATTTTCATAAAGTTACATTTAAAGTCATTTTCTTCTACATATTCCAAGGTACAATGATTAAGTCTTCCCTGTTGTTTTACCACTAGATTCTGGTGTTACCATGTTGTTTTTATGTTGTTGGAGGAATTCTTGCACTGGTACCTAACCATCTCGCCCTTCTAGTGAGATCAGCAATGTATTTGTGTCTTGGTCCAATCCTTGCTGTGGCTGTCTGAATGTTTAGAAGTTTTTCTTGATGTGCCTTGTACTGTCCATGTCTGTCTCAGAAAGCTTCTGAGGTCTATGTAAGCCTGCTCTCTTGATCCTCTCTCCTGCTTTGCTCTCTTGGTGCTCTCTCTTAATCCCCTCAGTGTTGTAGCAAGCTCTCCATCCACTCAGTTTTATAGCCAGCTCTCAGTTATTAGGTGGGATGTGATTAGTAGTTTGGGGGGTCCAGTGGATGGGTTTGGGCCTTGGTGAAGCCTAGCCACAGGAAACTCCCAGCTGGCTTGCTAGAAAAGGCAAGGGAGTTAGGGTTTGGGCCTTGCATTTTGTCCCACTAGGAAGATCCTAGATAGTGGGGTGTTCTACCATGTGACTAATCACTCACCTCCTAAGTCTCCTTAGCATTAGAACAAGCTGAGTTACACCCAGTGTTCAGGAAACTAGGCCTGTTTGGGTGCAGAGTGTGGCTACTAGTTTGGGTGGCTGTTTGATGGATTTGGGTTTGGGAGGAAACCTGGCTGTAAGAAACTCCCTGCTGGTTGACTAGACAAGTCAAAAGAGTTGTGGAACCCAATGGGGAGGTCTTAGAGGGTGGGGCTGTCCCACAGTGTGGCTGTTCACTCACTCCTTAAGTCCCCTCACTAGGTAATATGTTCTTAAAATTCAAAGACTCTCCAAACTTGACTAGAAAACTCTCAAACCTGAAAATAATATCTGCATAAAGAAAGATGTAAAGTAAACATACAACAGTCATTGTCCTTTCTGTGTAATAGTAACAAAGGTACTACGAAAGAAATAGGTAAATTTCATTACTATCTCAAAACAAATAAAATACCTAGGTATCAGATTAAGCAAGGAGATTAAAGACCCTTGCAGTGAAAACAATGGGACATTGAAAACTGAAGATAATAGATAGTGACAGAGACATCAAAGCTGCTGTGGTACCAATGTGATAGAAAAACAAAATCCATAACAACATTCCATTGACATGTCATACAGAACTAAGAAAGCAATGCTGAAATTCGTTATCTCTCTAACACCAACTGAGACTGTGCTTTTCAGGTCTCAGTCAGACAATCACTTCAGTATCTATAGCCCTGAATTGCATTGAAAGGGTGGAGCCTTGTGTGCACACTACTTTTTCCATCAGGGGGAAAAAAGGACATAATGAGCTTAACATTGGCTCACTGTGGGGGTCTTCTACTCCATGAGAAAGGACCTGTTTGAGTCTGTGGTGAGGCAGCACTTCAAGACTGGAGTGTGGGGAGCAAAGCTAAAGATCCTGTGAATGGGAAAGAGGAGGACAGCACAGACACACAGTTCTCCCATTGAGCACAATGTTAGTGACATCAAAACTTCCAATGTTTTTCATACATGTTTCACCACCAAAATAACAGCCTGTAGACCAAGCTTTTACCACAATATCCTCTGGACACAATCAAGCTGCAATGTACTGCTGTTCTTGAGAGGCAAACCCTGAGATTCACTCAGTCTTGAGTTGTAATAATAACTGGATATCAGAATCTGAGAACTTTTTCTGCATCAAACCCCTGGAAACAGAAACTTAGGACTTTCCCTCACAGAGAATAAACTTTTATCTAAAAGAGCCTCCAATGCAGGTGCTATGGAGAAGGGAAATACTTGTCATAAATGATGCTCACTACCCTACCAACCTAGAGTTTGTAGTAAAAATTGTGATGCTATGTGGACTTGAGGGTGAGTATTCAGAGAATCATAAAGCCCAGTGTCACCAGCCCTCAGCACCCTGTGTTTCACATTGAAAACATTGTCAGGACATCTGGCACTCTCTCTAAACATCAGGCTGGGATGGGAAATCTGCATGTGATTGACAACAATCCAGGATGATGACCCAGTACTGTTAGTTCCTGTCATGCATTGATGCCTTTGGCGACTCTCTTTTACTTTTATGATGGCATTCAGAAATTCAGTCCTTGCTATTTTTTTTAGTTTTTGTGGAAAATGGATTCATATAAATATATATATATATATATATATATATATATATATATATATATATAAAACAATCTGTTCTTGTAGCTGGTTTTTTTGCTTAAGGTATCTTCTCAAATATATTTTCACTTAATAAAAATAGTATCTTGTAGAATTTAAAAATATATAAATAAAGAATATGAAAATAAATTAACTTCCATATCGAACTAAAAATATATACCTGTTATTGTTGTTTAGTGACTTTTTACAAAGACTAACTAAGGCTGTACAAATAGTGATACCTGATCCAGAAGCAAGAAATATAGTAATTGAGTCTTTGGCTTATGAGAATGACAATGTAGAATGCAGAAGGATCCTGGGGTCTTTAAAGATCAGATCAGTGCCTTTGGATGAATGGGTTTTACATACAATGAATGTTGATACATTTTATTATGACAATGAAACATGGGTGCAAGAAGCAATTTCCAAAGGTAAAAGGAGGTATCAGATTACAAAATCCTTATATTGTGGCAAAATGAGACACATGATAAGGGACTGCAGACAATGGAATTACAGTAATAATGCCTCTTCTAGGAATAACAGGAATAGGAAGACTCAGCCTTCAGGTTTATGTAGGAGTTGTGGAAAGAGCAGGCATTTGACGAATGAGTGTAGGTCAACAAGAGATAAACAGGGTAACCCGTTGTCATCGGGAAACTCAATAGGGGGCCTCTCGAAGACCCCCATGGCAAATGTGGTCCAGTCATTTCTGATCACTGCAGAGAACATGCCTCTTCAGGGAAATTAGAATGCCCCATTCCTGCTGTTAAAAGCAATAACGGCCTGAAGGATGAGTTAAAGGTGGTGAATGAATCAAGAAATATAAGAGGACAAAGTAAATGAATATTCTGGCAGACTTCTATAAATGAACAAAGACCAAAGCTAAGAGTGTGTGTAAATGGCAAATTTATTACTGGTTTACTGGACACAGGTGCGGATGTAAGTATCATTACTTCAGAATCTTGGCATATGCATTGGCCTCTTCAGGAGGTAGATATTCAGTTCCTAGTAATTGGAATTCTATCTCGAGTAAGACAAAGCATGAGATGGGTCAATTGTATAGGTCCAGATGGACAAATAGGAAAACTAAGGCCATATGTATCAAATATTGCAGTGAATTTATGGGGCCATGACCTATTGCAGCAATGGAATACCCAAATTAACATTCCTGCTGCTTCCAGAGCCTATATTCCTGAGGAAAATATGACAAGATATTACAGATGGCAGAAACCAGCCATTAGAACTATACAAGAACACAACACAATTGATGGCCCTTCAGAGGTACCAACAGTCATGCCTCTAAAATGGTTGACTGAGAAACCAATATGGACTAAACAATGGCCCTTAGCTGAGGAAAAGTTACAGGCTTTAGAACAGCTGGTACAAGAGCAATTAGATGCTGGACATATAGCAGAATCTACCAGCCCTTGAAATTCTCCTGTATTTGTTGTTAAGAAAAAATCTGGTAGATGGAGAATGGTGACAGATCTTAAAGCTATCAACAAGGTTATTCAACCAATGGGCCCTCTGCAATCTGAAATTCCACTGCCCTCCCTGTTACCAAATGGATGGCCTCTTATAGTTATTGATCTGAAAGATTGTTTCTTCACTATACCTTTACAAGAAAAAGATAGAGAAAAGTTTGCCTTCACAGTGCCTTCTTATAATAACTCTCAGCCTGCAAGGAGGTACCAGTGGACCGTCCTCCCACAGGGAATGTTAAACTCTCCCACCCTGTGCCATTATTTTGTAAGCCAACCATTAAAAATTATACACAAATGATTTCCTAAGTTCATAATATTCCAGAATATGGATGACATCCTGATCTCTGATCAAAACAAAGATACCTTAGAAAGGCTGTTTGAAGAAGTAAAAATAGTGTTACCTAAATGGGGATTGCAAATTGCTCCTGAAAAAAATTCAGAGAGGAGATTCTGTTAATTATTTAGGTTATAAAATAAGTTTACAAAGAATTAAGACTCAAAAGGCACAAATCGGGAGAGACCGGTTACGAACTCTTAATGACATTCAAAGATTATTAGGAGACATCTCCAGCCTACGACCGGCTGTTGGGATAACCCCTGATCTAATAATTCATTTAAACAAAACCTTGGATGGTGATAAAGACTTAAACAGTCCCAGAAAATTAGCAGATGAAGCAGAAATAGAACTGACAATGATTGAAGAAAATTTACAGGAGGCTCATGTGGACAGGGTAAATCCAAAGCTTAGTTGTATTCTCGTCATATTGCCTTCCAGAATTTCTCCTACAGGAATTTTGATGCAAAGAGATGATATTATCTTGGAATGGATCTTTTTGCCACACAAACCAAGTAAAAAATTAAAAACTTATGTGGAAAAAGTCTCTGAATTGATTATAAAAGGAAAATTGAGACTTTGTCAATTAGCAGGTATAGACCCAGCAGAAATTATAATGCCTTTCACTGCTGATGAGATAAAAAAAAAAAAGTTGTGGGAAGACAATTAACCATGGCAAAGAGCTTGTGCTAATTTTTTTTGGGAGAAATCAATAACAATTACCCAAAAAGCAAGAGACTTAATTTTATAAAGAGGACTTATTGGATCCTTTCTCTAATTGTCCGTGATGCTCCAATAACCGGAGCCCACACATTTTATAGTGATGCTAATAAATCAGGAAAAGCAGGTTACAAATCAGAAGAACTGAGTAAAATGGAACAAAGTCCTTATGATTCTGTCCAGAAGGCAGACTTATATGCCATTTTTATGGTGCTTAGGGATTTTAAAGAACCTCTTAATATAATTACTGACTCACAATATGCAGAAAGAGTTATCTTGCATATTGAAACTGCTGAATTTATACCTGATGATACATAACTGACCTCATTGTTTATCCAGGTACAAAACATGATCAGGAACAGGCTTTGCCCTATGTATATAACACACATCCAATCCCATACGGGTCTGCCAGGTCCTCTAGCACAAGGTAATGCCGATAGTGATCAATTATTGATTGGTAGTGTGCTGCAGGCATCTGAATTTCATAAAAAAACATCATGTCAATAGCAAAGGCTTGAAAAAAGAGTTTTCTATTACATGACAACAAGCTAAGGAGATTGTAAAGAAATGCCCTACTTGCTCCTTTTATAACCAAACACCATTGCCTGTAGGGACTAATCCAAAGGGTATTAAAAGGAATGAAATTTGGCAGATGGATGTGTTTCATTTTCCAGAATTTGGCAAAATAAAATATGTACATCACACCATTGACACATACTCAGGTTTCCAATGGGCAACTGCTTTAAGCTCAGAAAAAGCTGATTCAGTAATCACTTATTTATTAGAAGTTATGGCCATCATGGCTATACCTACACAGATTAAGATGGATAATGGTCCAGCTTATGTTTCTAGGAAAATGAAACGATTTTTTGCTTATTATAATATTAAGCATGTTACAGGTATACCATACAATCCTACAGGTCAAGCAGTTATAGAAAGATCAAATCGAACTATAAAAGATATGTTGAATAAACAGAAAGGGGTGGAAAATACCCCCAGGAATAGGTTACATAATGCTTTATTAACCTTGAAATTTCTCAATGCTAATGAGAAAGGGACAATGGCTACAGAAAGATATTGGGTATTAGAAAAGTCTGCTGAATTAAATCAACCAATTTATTTCAAGGATGTGCTGACATCACAATGGAAGCCAGGAGATGCGCTGCATTGGGGAAGGGTTTTGCTCTTGTTTCCACAGGAGAAGAAAAATTGTGGATACCATCAAAATTAATAAAGGTTTGGTTTGAAGAGGAGAAGCCTCTTGGAAGAGATAAATGATAACTCACTTACAAGGATAATAATCACACCAAAGGTAAGAGAAATATAAAGGTTGGGGGCAGGGTTCTCTTTTTGTCTCTACAGGAGAAGACTCATTTTCAAAGGATCCAAGGGACACTGCATAATTCAATATAGAAACCGCCTACGACCAAAAGAGGATCAACAATGAATCCAAATAGTTTAGGTAAGTATTATTATTTTTTTAATATGTACTAATGTGCATTTCTTTATAAATATGTAGAGCTGGTTTTGGAGTTGAACAATGTCTCAGTCCCTCTTCATTTCCAAGCCTGTTGATAAGAGATATCCCAGAGTTTCTGTCTCATGTCAAGAGCCAAGATACGGGACAGAATAACTATAATTGATAAATTTTCTTTACCTTTCCCCACATCTGTTTTTATATTTATATTTATATATATATATATACATATATATGTAAGTATGTATATACATATATATGTCTATATATGTCTTCGTAGATAATGTTTAACTTTCCCATAACAAACAATAAATTTTCCTGCAGTAATCTTTAAAGCTTCTAGGATGAAGATAGGGCCCCACAACACCAACTCCACCTGGTTACTATGACGTCATAATGTTGATAGCGCTATTTTTTAGACCTGTTTTTTGGTACCAGTTACACAAAACGGTTCCGGATTATGCACAATATTCGACAACACTCTGGCCAGACCTCCTCAACTTATTCAGAGACTATTTACAACTCTCTCACACCAAATGTTTATATGGGAATTTTACCATCAATCATTTTCACAGGACCCCCCTAAGAGAAACGTTGCCCCTGTAACAGCTGGAAGCAATTTTAGAGGACGATGTCCCCTCTCCCAATAGAATTTGCCCTTAGGTTTAGGGACATCATTTAGGGATTGCTTATAATTGATATAGGGATAAGAGAATGGGGGAGGTATTTTATAAACTCAGGGGTGTTTATCAAAAAAAGGGGGGGATTGATTGGTGATGGGATAATAATATATTGGTATTTGTGAGTTATTGTTTTTAGAAAATTGTATTGTTGTTGATTTTTATACATTGATATATTGAATATTGTATGTGAGTATGTTTCTACCTCTATTTGTATTAATATATATATACATATATTTACATTCCTACCTCTGGTTAAGATATTTATGTACATTGTTTACATTTGGAGGTCATTGTCCTCACTCATTGCACAGTTGTTCATTCTCTTAGTCTTCAAGTTAGATAGATAGAAATCAATAGCCATATATGTTTATTATATTTATATTTAGGCTAATCAGGTTATTTAGGTGCATAGAGATCATACTTAGTATAGATAGTATAATCTTCAACCTCTTTCGAAGATCTGTGGAAAACGGCCTTTAATGTAACTCATAGTTCTATAGTTGTGAGACACAATCGCTCCTGGCATCACCGCTCTACCCCTGAGAGAACGTTGAGCACCAAAGACACTCCACATGGAGCTTGTTTTCTTCCTGGCAGAAATGGCCTTTGGGCAAAGAAAAAGCCCATACCTCAACCACTGACAGAATTACAGAATATCCGTAAATGGATAAAAGCAGGATTGTCTTATCTTGCCAAGAAAGGGTGAGAGAGTCCTAAAAGGTTTTTTGCCTTTGAAAAATGGCATGTCAGTTACATCATTAGCCAAAGTTGGTTGAATCAACATTGCATACAAGACTTTGGGTGATTGCCCAGGTATTCAGTTGTCTCTTCCATTTATTGCACATTTCGGAAGTTTCCCTCTTGTACTTCTGGGCTGCTTGAGTAAAATTATTTTCCTTCTCAGATCTTTGATGAAGTTGAAGATTAGATAGTTGTAGTTACCATCTACATTATTTGGATTCCCTGAGATAGAATGTTTAGCAGAACTTTTGTTATATGTTTCTTGCTTAACATTGTTTGTTGTTTGTAAATTTATATTTATTATTTGCTTCTATTGTATATAGTTGTATTTGGTTTGGTTCTGTCTTATTTTAGAAAAAAGGGGGAGATGATAGGGGAGTTCAGCCAATCATATTTTGTTTTGGGGACATGCCGCCCTCAGGCAAAAGCCTGCCTATAAACCTAGCAAGCGCGCTCTGCTAGCTCTCTTTTCGTCTGGCTCCTGCGTCCAGACGAAACGTTTGGATTCTGGTATAAGCTGTTGTAAGTCTTACTTCTGTTTATTAAAGCTGTATATTTTGTATCAAGATAGTCTGGGGATTTTTTCAATACCGATCACCCTGCAGCTTCATCTCAAGGCATGATAAAGTACCTATTTTGTAATGATCATACCTGTTTGCACATCTGTGCTCTTTTTCACACAGGAACAATCCCTGTCCCTTCTGTTCTATCACCTTGAGCTCTTTCTGTCAAAGGGTGCTGAGTGTTCTTTCCTGATGAGAGAATAGTTATGTGGTATTGAACAAAAGCAACAATGTTAAGAAATAGAAATTTAAGTTATAAGTCAATAAAACAAGAATGAAGTCAGTATAAAGAGAAATAAATATTAACAGAAATATATGCAAAAAATAGATGATGTGGTGCTTGAGGAAGGGCAGAAGATTTGGTCACCTCTGTAACCAGGCTATGTATCCTGAGCATCCTGCAAACTCATGATCCTCTTCATCAGCTTTCTTCCTGTTTGAATTGCTGGACTACATGTTCACACCTGGCAGAAGTACAGTTCTTCATGTTATAATATGAGGGAAGTCAAGAGCACCAAGGGCAGTGGGAGAATATCATGGAAGCAGTAGTAGAATGACATTAGAAATGTTAATTATTGTCTCCTACCACTATCAAACCATCCATTGAATGAGCATTATGTGACTGGGTCATTGCTCAAAAATATATGGCCCTTTGCTTGGATATAATAAAATGTATAATACACAAATGCTTTTATGATGAGCATAAATGAGAAAGATTACCTATTTTTCCGTGTTATAAAAGGTCAAAATACAAGTTTTCAATATAAAAATCAACTATAAGTGAGCACACCCCAAAAATACAGACGAAATATTAAGAATAACTTGTTAATTTCATGAGACATATAATTGTTTTATCAGATTCCTCTAATCTTTAAACTGTAGTTGGCTCAGACTTATCAACATTACATTGAATGTTCAAAAAAACAAAACAAAACAGAAAACAAAAGGATCCATCCCTGTAGGGCAGGGATCAGGACAAAACTGTGAGTGTGAGCTGAGTAGGGAGTTGTCCATCCTTCCTTTTCTCTCTTTCCTCACTTCTTTCCTGATGTAGGAGGGTCATCTGTCTATGTGTTACTTTCATTGCTTAATAAAGAAACTGCCTTGGATTTTTGATAGGGCAGAATTTAGATAGGTAGAGTAGACCAAACAGGATGCTAGGAAGAAGGCAATGAGTCAGAAGCCATGAAGCTCCAGCCCGAGATGGATGCTGGCTATACTCATGCTGGTAAGCACAGCCTTGTGGTGGCATACAGATTATTAGAAATTGGTTAGCAAAGATGTGAGAGTTAGCCAATAATAGGCTAGATCTAATGGGCCTGACAGTGTTTAAATTAATACAGTTTCAGTGTAATTATTTCAGGTGTAAACTAGCCAGGGAGCCAGGATCCTGGCGGAGACACAGCCTGCTGCTCCTTTTGCAACACTTTCCTCTCTTCCTTTGTCTTTCTTTCTTCTCCTCATCCTCCTTCCCTTGGCCCCAATCTCTTTTTCTAATTCTTCCATCCTTTCTCCATCTCCTTCTTCCTCCCTATCTCCTTTCCTCCCTCCTTCTTATACTTCCTCCTCACTCTTCCCCCTCAGTCACTTTCCCCGAATTCCCTTCACCTCACTCACTCCTGCCTCACTCACTCACTCACTCACTCACTCACTCACTCACTCCCATTCTTTTCTCCCTCCCCCTTAGTCAATCCCCAATGACTTTCTCCCTCCTCATTCACTTCCCCTTACTGTCTTCCCCTTACTCACTACCAATCTATCCTCCTCACTCCTTCTTCCTTTAACCCTTTACTCCTTCCCCCTCATGCCCAACCAGTCAGCACTCACTCCTTCCCCTATTCCATCTCCCATCACTCCACTACCCACTACCCCTGACTTCCTCTCCCTTCCTTTTTCCTGCCCTCCTTATCCAAGTGCTTATTGTTTTTTTTTCTTTTTCCTTCTCATTAACTAATGACTTTTTCATTTTCTTGGTTAAACTCCCCCTCACTTCATCTCTTTTCTTTTTTCCTACTCTTCTTATCCCTATGTTATTCTTTTTTTCTTTTTATCAACAATTAAAGACTTTTTATTTTCTTAAAATATATTATGTAATTTCAACCTCCCCTTAAACCTTTCTTGAAAATCCATCCCTCTGTCTAGTTAAACAAGAGAAGGTAGCAAGGATCTGAGAATGTGAAGAAATACACATTTCTATGTCTATCAAACTGTTTATCCCTCTATCTGTTTATCAAACAATTTTTCTGAAAAAAAATCCACGGTTCTGATAATTAGTTTTTTATTACAATGACAAAGTATAAGATACCTCTATTTAATAATCTTGGGTGTTTTAAAAAACTGTACAAAAGACTCTTTTACATGTATCTGAGATCATTTACCTAGATCTTTTCTTAATTTATGAAGTCCTATATTTCCTAAAGGATTTCCTTTCAGTGTTTCTATTCTAATTAATGGGCTGGGGTGGCTGTGACTGACAGGCTTACCACATAAATGTGATGACCTGATTTAATTCCAGGAACCCACACAAAGTCAGATGCAGCTGCACCACATGACTGCACTCAGAGTGATGCTGTGGCAAGATGAGAGATGGAGAATGGAAAGAAGTGAGGAAAGAGAGATAAGGAAGGATGGACAACACCCTACTGAGCTCAAACTCACAGTTTTGTCCTCATCTCTGCCCTGCAGAGAAGGCTCCTGGGCCAGGCTTTTTATGGATCAGTGGTGAACAAAAGACCCTGTCTCAGATAAGGCAGATGACAACAGCCATACACAAGAATGGCATCTTATTTCACCCATATGCAAAGGAAAGAAGGTTGTCCACAAGAGCAGGCAAAAACACACCTAAGGCATCAGACAAACTGAAACATAGATTTAAAAAAATTAAGAAAATAAGTCAAGAATTAATTATGTTACTTTTCTTTGCGTCTTGATTCTCCATTTTCTCTTAGATATTATTTCATTGGCTGTATACAGTTTTGAATGATCAAGTTGTTCATGAAATGACATACATTGTTTACATAGCACGTCCATAATGTACTCCACTGCATCACACTTCAGAAAGACTAGAGGGTAAAGACTCAATGGAATAGCATGTAAGGCTCCTCTAAGACACACTTGCTATGCTCTAGTAAATTTTGTGCTGACACCAACTCCCAGTAGGTGAAAAAGGAGCAGGTGCCACTTTGAGCACCAGGACACATTTCTGAGCTGATTTACATACTGAGTCATTAGACAACAACCCAGACTCCTTTAAGGGCAGCTTCCAGGAGCCCGAGTAGCATTCTCTTTTCAAACACTCAGAGATGAAGTCAAGGGCCCTCCTCCTATGGATGCTGCTGTTCCTGGTTCAAGGTGAGAGGGTGTACAGCAGTGTTGGGTGCACCCACTGTAGCTGTCATGGTTTTCCATGCCTCTAGTATCTTGATTGTTAGATTAAAGGCATTTATAATTGATTATATGTTCTCACATTCCTTTTAACTTTCTGGTTTCTGAAAGTGATACCCGCAAGTACTCTTAAATTTTTTTAACGAAAAATTCCCATGCTAGAAATGTTTCTAAACCTGTATAACCGTGGTCTGTTTGTTTGTGATTCCAGGTTCCACTGGGGACATTGTGCTGACCCAGCCTCCAGGTTTGCTGACTGCATCTCTGGGACAAAAGACCACCATCCCCTGCAAGTCCAGTGAGAGTGTCACTGCATATGGTGATAATTATATGCACTGTTATCAACAGAAACTAGGACAGTCCCCAAATCTCCTTATCTATGTAGCATCCAATCTAACATCTGGGGTCGCTGCCAGGTTCAGTGGCAGTGGGTATGAGACAGACTTCACCCTCACCATCAATCCTGTGGAGGCTGATGATACTGCAACCTATTACTGTCAGCAGAGTAAAGAGTATCCTCCCACAGTGCTACAGAGCTGAACAAAAACCTTCTGAGGTTGCTGCTGTTTGAGTCTCAGTCTCTCAGCTGTCTCTTACCTCTGACATCTCATTACAAAACTTTTGACTTTTTGGGCAAAGATTTTAACCAATGAACCAAACTTTTATAAACTGATTTGATTGGTTATGCCATAGTTTATAGTTCAATAATTTATAGTTATTACTTATACTTATAATTATATATATACTTATATATATATATATATATATAAAGTATGAAATAGTTCATACTTTATAGTTCAATAATTTCCCAAACAAATACAGACCTTCATGGTTGTTTCTTAATTAATAATATTAACAATTATTCATTTAAATTTTTGATAACACATATTTGTCTCTGGATGATTTTCCCTTCTTCTCCCCTATATCATAGACCACCTCTCTGCCTACTCCATCCCACTCTCAAGATTCCATTATATACTTTCCTATCACTTAAGATTTACTGTTTCTCTTCTATGTGTTCCTAAAAGATAATAAATACAAATTAGATAAACTTGAGAAAACAAACCAAAGTCATTTTGTGTGTGTGTGTGTGTTTGTGTGTGTTAGAGAGAGAGAGAAAGAGAGAGAGACAGAGAGAGAGAGACAGACAGAGAGAGAGAGAGAAAGAGAGAGAGAGAGAGAGAGAGAGAGAGAGAGAGAGAGAGAGAGAAGCCAGAAAATAATGGGCAAAAGTTGTTTCTGGGAATAAAACTCAGGATCACCAATCTCTGCTGTAATAGCCTTTCCTGTTACCAGCTGAGCAATCTCACCAGTGTGACCTACTATTAATTTCTTTAATGATTTATTTAAAATTGGGGAGGAGTTTAAGCATGATTGCGTTTCCATGGCAGTCAGAAGAGGGCTTCCGATCCCAAACAGTTAGAGTTTAAGGGCGTTATGGGTTGCTTGAAGTGGGTGCTGGAAACCAAACTGCATGATCAAAAAGTGCTTTTAACTGCTAAGCCAATTATGAACCTCTGATCTACCAACTACTTAGGTATTTATTTTTAGAATATTTTTATTAACCCCTTTGCGCTAGGACAATGCTAAAGTTAATGGAAGCTTTGTGGTCCATCATATAAGCTGAAAACTGCTTTGAGTAGTTAATATTTTCAGAAAATCTTTCAGATGCGGGCTCACATTCTCACCCACTGTTATTGTTCTTCTATTGCTTCTGTTTGTTTGCACTCACAATCAGCCTGCTACAGTTACTGAGAAACATGAGGCTGTGCTGCAATTATTTTTCTACTTCGGTTTCATTGTTTCTGTATCTGTGTCTAACCCAAAAATTAAGGCTTTAGTATAAGATATATAGATTGACCTTTAATATTTATATTTTGAACAACTTCTATACTTGTGGTCAAAGTTTTCCTGCCCTTTCCTTTTCTTTCCTTCTTCCTTTCTTCATCCTTTGTGTGTGGTGCAAAAAAATATGTGAATAGTGTGCATGTGACACAGAGTGCACATGGAGGATGCAGGAAATCAGGTGGTGGTACCCAAATTCCACCTTATTTCAGGCAGAGTGTCATCACAGAACTTTCAAGACATGGGCTTGGGGGAACAAGAAGACTTGATGGATACCTTCTTCTTCTCTTTTCAGATGGGCAATGAGCCCTCACCAGCTTGAACTCCTCTCAAGCACTGAGACACTAGAACTCTTAGGGTCCTCAATCACTAAGAGAGAAGTGCTTAGTATTATTTTATCCTGTGGTTTACTGTGATATAAGCTGGGAAAAAGAGAAAATACCCTCCTGATAAAAGTACTAACTATAATAATAAGATCCAACTAGACCTATTCAGTAATGAGGCTGGAAAATACCTGACTCTCTACTTCCCTCTCAAAGAAAATGTCAAAATAATTTCTGTCCTCCAGAACACAAATCCCCTTTTCCTGCAAAATATAAATCAGATTAAATGTGACTTTATGAGATTTTTTCATTTAACCCTGGCCAACACACTGAAATTTTTAAAATCTCACTCTGCTAGCATATATGACCTAGGAAAAGATAGTGTTAGTCCTAGGTCAGACAATTGTTAAATATAGGAAAACAAGTTGTTCCAGGCTGTTGAGTATTATACCTATGACCTTCCTGCATCTTATCGCCCATCTCAGTAATTCTATTGTCAAGGGGAAACAGACCCAACACATAAGGAGGCCTTATACCAGGAAAACTGTTGATAGTACTATGATGCATCTTTCACGGAACAATAAAAAACATTTTCAAACTTTATCATAGAGGTATTAAGAAGGACAAACATCATGTATTAATCTACCCCAAATTGCCAATGACATGTCCTTGAAAGCACAGAGCAAAGGAAAGATGCCCTCCCGTCCTTGGCCCTGAAACATGAGGGGAGCAAAGAGCTGACCCTGAACCTAACCAGCTGCAACACTCAGGAGACTGGCACCTACACCTTGCCTGAACAAGATAGTAGACCTGGTCCTGCAGGTGTAAGTATGTGAGAGCTGACCCTGAGAGTATGAAAGCATAAGAACTAGCCCAGTCATTTGCTCATTACTATAAGGGGTGACTTAATTGGAACAATGTTGGACAATTCACCCTAATGGAGAAAACAGGGGAGAGCTAGCACATTGCCCAACCTTGCAACTAGCCAGGCCCAGAATCAGAGTTATGTATTGGCCCAACCCAACATCCTGGATGGTCTTGGTGTTTGAGTATTGAGAGATGAAGATGACAGTCTAAGAACCTCATGGTCCTATTGGAATACTTGCGGGGAAGGACCTAGATACAGAGAATTCTTTCTCAAAATATAGTCTAGCATCCAATGTTCCCCCTTTCAAATTGGGTGGGGAAACGACAGCTTCCTTTGTTTACAAGTGTATTCTTTCTTCCTGTTTCCAATGCCTCCAATATCAACCCGGTCCAAATTCATCCAAGAACCCTATTTCTTTTTCTCATCAAAGACAATATCCTCTAAAATTATTATCTTAAAAGGAATTAGAAATCATAATAGATTACTTAAGGCAATACCACAATATTGGGTGTTCAAAAGACTCATGAGTAATGGAAGTTAGGAAAGGTCCTCTTCACTAAGAAGGCCATAGTCCAGACCTACCTATGAGATCCCAAACTCTATTTATTGTTAACACAAATCCCTGAGAGGACCAAATGTTTCACAGTCTTAGGTTTAAGCAATGTAGTTTTCTGTTTACTTGTAAACCCTGATTACCAATATCTTTTTGCCTTGGGCATCTGTTAAAACAAACCACCTAACTCTCTTGAAATATATTAGCCCAGCAGTTCCAAGATAGTCCTCAACGGTCTCCACAGACACTTTCATGGGACATAGCTGAATTTTCTAAATTACAAGTTAATGTCCTCAAACATGCAGATAACATCTTCCTATGTACCTCCATTGATGACATCTCTTAGGAAGAAACCACATAAGTAATTGGAGAATGCACAATATACTCCTGAATTACAACTTGATTTATTGAAGTAGTTAGTGAGAAAACAATTTCTAGAATCAAATGAAAATAATACCATAACTGCCCAACATTTCGGGATGCAGCTACATGATGACAAGAACGGTTTATGACTGTAAATCCCTACTTAAAAAATCAGAAAGACCTCAAATAATAACTAAATTCAGAGAGAACTCACGTAGTACTGAATGAGGAGCCTCAAGGCCTAAGGAAAAGTTCAGGCAAAACCCAATGTCAATCAATGGCAAGAGGTATTCAATATCAGAGTAGAAATTAATGAGATGAATATTAAAATAACAATGAGTAACATTACTCAAAATCTCTGTCCTTCAAATAAACACACAGTCAACACCAAGCCAAACAGACCTATATTAATACAACAGAGATAGAAGAGAGGGACCTGCAACACATTCAAGTGAAATCCAGATAAACATTGGGTAGTACTTTAAAATCTTATATTCCCCAAACTGGAAAATCTTGGAGAAACAGATATGTGTCTATACACATGTGACAAAATCATACTAAACCTTAATGGTATCAAAACTTTCACTAGAACCATAGCAAGCATCTTTATTGAAGTGGTAATAAAATGGCTCTCAAGAGAGAAGCACAACTGGAGGAATCCTCTGCCAAATTATGCCAGGCCTTTAATGAAGAACTGATACTAATGTCCCTGGAATTGTTCCATACCATAAAAAAGGAAGAAACAGCACTACCATGAATCTAGCATTACCTAGATGACCACACAAAGACATAAGGGAAAATGCTTCTCATTTGGGCCTAGGGAGTTAAGTCCTCTATCTCCACCCATCGCCATATGAGGGTTCTGTGGTGGTATGCAAAATATTCATCAGTATGGTTATGGGCCAAGGCCAGATCAGGCACCCTCTGCTCTGCTGCCCAGAGTACAATCTGGGGACCTCTCCTTGGGCCTGGGAACCCCTCCAGAATCAACTCTATGGCATACCCTAAAATGGCTCCCTTAGTTGAGATATAAACTTCCCTGCTCCCATAACCATCCTTATTCCTTCCCTCTTCCCATTCCCCAAAGCCATCCCCGATCCTTCCCCTCTCCCCTCTGCCTAACCATCTCCCCATACTTCCACCCCTCCTACTCACCCCCCCATGCACACAAGTTTGCCTGGCAATCTTGCCTACTTCTAATATCCAGGAGGATAACTATATGATTTTCTTCAGGTTCACCTTCTTATTCAGCTTCTCTAGGATCACATATTATAGACTCAAAGACCTTTAACTATGGCTAGAAACCACTTATGAGTGAGTACAAACCATATTCCACTTTTGGGGTCTGGGTTATCTCACTCAGTAAAGCGTTTTCTATTTCCATCCATTTGCATGCAAAATTAAAGATGTCATTGTTTTTTACCGATCAGTAAAACTCTAATGTGTATATGTTCCACACCTTTTTTAACCATTCTTCTATTGAGGGGCACCTAGGTTGTTTCCAGGTTCTGGCTAATACAAATAATGCAGCTATGAACATAGTTGAATAAATACTTTTGTAGTATGATAGGGCATCTCTTGGGTATAATGCCAAGAGTAGAATTGCTGGGTCCTGTGGGAGGTTGACTCCCAGTTTCCTGAGAAACCGCCACACTGCTTTCCACAGTGACTGTACAAGCTTGCATTCCCACCAACAATGGATGAGTGTTCCCCTCACTCCACATCCTCTCCAGCATAGGCTATCATTGGTGTTTTTGAGTTTAGCTATTCTGACATGTGTAAGATGGTATCTCAAAGTTGTTTTGATTTGCATTTCCCTGATCGCTAAGGAGGTTGAGCATGACCGTAAATGTCTTCTGGCCATTCGATGTTCATCTGTTGTGAATTCTCTGTTCAGTTCAGTACCCCATTTTTTAATTGGGTTAATTAGAGATTTAGTGTCTAGTTTCTTGAGTTCTTTGTATATTTTGGAGATCAGACCTTTGTCTGATGAGGGGTTGGTGAAGATCTTTTCCCAGTCCGAAGGTAGCCTTTTTGTCTTACTGACAGTGTCCTTTGCTTTACAGAAGCGTCTCAGTTTCATCAGGTCCCATTTATTCATTGATTCTCTTATTGTCTGTGCTACTGGAGTTCTGCTTAGGAAGTGTCCTCTTGTGCCTATATCTTGTAGACTACTTCCCACTTTCTCTTCTATCAGGTTCAAAGTGGAGAGATTAATGTTGACGTCTTTAATCCATTTGGACTTGAGTTTTGTGCATGGTGATAGATATGGATCTACTTTCATTCTTCTACAGGTTGACATCGGGTTATGCCAGCACCATTTGTTAAAGATGCTTTCCTTCTTCCATTGTATACCTTTAGCTCCCCTGTTGAAAATTAGGTGTTCATAGGTTTGTGGGTTAATATTCGGGTCTTCTATTCGATTCCATAGGCCGACTTCTCTGTTCTTATACCAATACCAAGCTGTTTTCAATACTGTATCTCTGTAATAGAGTTTGAAGTCAGGGATGGTAATGCCTCCAGAAGTTCCGTTATTGTATAAGATTGTTTTGGCTATCCTGGGTTTTTTGTTTTGCCATATAAACTTGATTATTGTTCTCTCAAGGTCTGTGAAGAAGCTTGATGGGATTTTGATGGGGATTGCATTGAATCTATAGATTGCTTTTGGTAGACTTGCCATTTTTACTATGTTGATTCTCCCAATCCAAGAGCAGGGGAGGTCTTTCCATTTTCTGCTATCCTCCTCAATTTCATTCTTCAAAGACTTAAAGTTCTTGTCAAATAGGTCTTTCACTTCCTTGGTTAGAGTAACCTCAAGATATTTTATGCTATCTGTGGCTATTGTGAAAGGTGATGTTTCCCTGATTTCTCTCTCTTCTTCTTTATCCTTTTTGTATAGGAGGCAACTGATTTATTGGAGTTGATCTTGTATCCTGCCACATTACTAAAGGTGTTTATCAGCTGTAGGAGTTCTTTGGTAGAGTTTTGGGGGTCGCTTATGTACACTATCATATCGTCAGCAAGTAACAAAAGTTCAACTTCATCCTTTCCAATTCGATTCCCCTTGATCTCCTTATGTTGTCTTATTGCTATTGCTAGAACTTCAAGCACTATATTGAAGAGGTATGGAGAGAGTGGACAGCCTTGTCGTGCTCCTGATTTTAGTGGAAAGGCTTTGAGTATTTCTCCATTCAATTTGATGTTAGCTGTCGGCTTACTGTATATTGCTTTTATTATATTTAGGTATGATCCTTTTATCTCCAGTCTCTCCACACCATTATCATAAATGGGTGTGAATTTTGTCAAATGCTTTTTCAGCTTCCAATGAAATGATCATATGTTTTTTTTTTTCTTTCAGTTTATTTATATGATGGATTACATTGATAGATTTGCGTATGTTGAACCAGTCCTGCATCTCTGGGATGAAGCCTACTTGATCATAATGGATAATTTTTCTAACATATTCTTGGATTCGGTTTGCCAGTATTTTATTGAGTATTTTTGCGTCAATGTTCATGAGTGAGATTGGTCTGTAATTCTCTTTCCTGGTTGTGTCTTTGTTTGGTTTTGGTATCAGGGTAACTGTAGCTTCATAAAAAGTGTTTGGCAATGATTCTTCTGTTTCTATATTGTGAAATACATTAAGGAGTATAGGTATTAGCTCTTCCTGGAAGTTCCGGTAGAATTCTGCATTGAAACCATCTGGTCCTGGGCTTTTTTTGGTAGGGAGATTTTTAATAACAGCTTCTAATTCTTCACGACTGACAGGTCTATTTAGATTGTTCACCTGGTCTTGGTTCAAATTTGGTATATGGTACTTATCTAAAAAAATGTCCATTTCTTTTACATTTTCCAATTTTGAGGCATATAAATTTTCGTAGTAAGATCTAATGATTCTCTGAATTTCCTCTGTGTCTGTGGTTATGTCCCCCTTTTGATTTCTGATCTTATTAATTTGCATGTTCTCTCTCTCCCATTTGATTAATTTGGATCGGGGTTTGTCAATCTTGTTGATTTTCTCCATGAACCAGCTTTTTCTTTCATTGATTCTTTGGATTGTTTTCTGTGTTTCTATTTTGTTGATTTCAGCCCTCTGTTTGACTATTTCCAGTCTTCTACTCCTCCTGGGTGAATCAGCTTCTTTTTTTTCTAGTGCTTTCAAGTGTGCTGTTAAGTCTCCAATGTGTGCTTAATCCATTTTCTTTAATTGGGCACTTAGTGTTATGAACTTTCCTCTTAGTACTGCTTTCATAGTGTCCCATAGGTTTGAGTAAGTTATGTTTTTATTTTCATTAAATTCAAGGAAGACTTTAATTTCTTTCTTTATTTCTTCCTTAACCCAGGGGTGATTCAATAGTTGACAGTTCAACTTCCATGAGTTTGTTGGCTTTTGGGGTAGCATTGCTGTTGAATTCAAATTTTAATCCATGGTGATCTAACAAGACACAGGTGGTTACTAGTATTTTTTTGTATCTGTGGAATTTTGCTTTGTTACCAAGTATGTGGTCAATTTTTGAGAAGGTTCCATGAGCAGCAGAGAAGAAGGTATATTCTTTCCTATTTGGGTGGAATGTTCTATAGATATCTGTTAAGTCCATTTGATTCAATACCTCCAATAATTCTCTTATTTCTCTGTTAGGTTTCTGTCTGATGGATCTGTCCATTGGTGAGAGAGGTGTGTTGAAGTCTCCTACTATTAGCGTGTGTGGTTTGATGACTGCCTTGAGCTCTAGAAGTGTTTCTTTTACATAAGTGGGTACCTTTATATTAGGGGCATAGATATTCAGGATTTTGACTTCCTCCTGATGAATTGTTCCTGTTATGAGTATGAAATGTCCATCTCTATCTCTTCTGATAGATTTTAGCTTGAAGTCAATTTTGTTAGATATTAGAAT
This sequence comes from Myodes glareolus, assembly GCF_902806735.1. NCBI lineage: Eukaryota > Metazoa > Chordata > Mammalia > Rodentia > Cricetidae > Myodes > Myodes glareolus. The sequence goes on along the minus strand of NW_025965008.1, from coordinate 3,489,161 downwards.
GGTCACACCTGCTTGTTTCTTAGGTCTGTTTGCTTGGAAAACCTTTTCCCTGCCCTTTACTCTGAGTAGATGTCTGTCTTTGTGGTTGAGGTGTGTTTCTTGTAAACAGCAGAATGTAGGATCCTGTTTTCGTATCCAATCTCTAAGTGTGTGCCTTTTTATAGGTGAATTGAGTTCATTGATATTAAGTGATATTAATGACGAGTGGGTGTTGACTCCGGTTATTTTTTTGGGGGGGGTAATGGAGTGTATGTTTTTCCCTTCTTTGAGTTGTGCTTGTGAAGGGTCGCTAGATGCCTGAGTTATTGTAGGCAGTGTTAGGAATGTTGGATTCCTTGGGTTGTGATTTGCCTTCTAATATTTTCTGTAAAGCTGGATTTGTGGCTACGAATTGCTTAAATTTATTTTTATCTTGGAATATTTTGTTTTCTCCGTTGATAGTGGATGATAGCTTGGCTGGGTAAAGTAGTCTGGGCTTGCTTCCATGGTCTCTTAGTTTCTGCAGTACCTCTATCCAGGACCTTCTGGCTTTCATGGTTTCCATAGAGAAGTCTGGTGTAAGTCTGATAGGTTTACCTTTATAAGTTACTTGATCTTTTTCCTTAGCAGTTCTTAATATTCTCTCTTTAATCTGAATGTTTTGTGTTTTGATTATTATATGGTGAGGGGATTTTTTTTTTGATCCAGCCTATTCCTTGTTCTGTATGCTTCTTGAACCTTCATAGGGATATCGTTCTTTAGGTTGGGGAAGTTTTCTTCTATAATTTTGTTGAATATATTTTCTGGACCTTTGATCTGCAATTCTTCTCTTTCCTCGATCCCTTTATTCTTAGATTTGGTTTTTTTATTGTGTCCCACATTTCCTGAATGTTTTGTGATGAGAATTTATTGGATTTGCTGTTTTCTTTGGTCAGTGTTTAATTTCTCTATGGTGGCCTTAGAGTCTGAGATTCTTTCTTCAATCTCTTGTATTCTGCTGGTTATCCTTGTTTCTTAAGTCTCTGTTCATTTACCTAGATTTTCCATATCCAGCCAGCCTTTGGCTTGTGATTTCTTCGTTGACTCCATTTCAGTTTTCAAATCTTGAACTTTTTCCATTACCTGTTTGATTGTTTTTTCTTGGTTTCCCAGAATTTCATTTACAGATTTACTCACTTCTTCAAACTTTTTGGTATATTTCTCTTCCATTTCTTTACTCATTTCTTCAATCTTTTTCTTATACTTATCTTCCAGGATACCCAGCAGACAAAGGGGATAATGGATGTTCTTAACAATTGAAGTCCCACTAAAATTTCTATCCCTTCAAATGTGAAGGGTACTTAATGTTATTAAAATAAAATTAGAAAATAACTTTATAATACACAACATTCTGAAGCTTAAATTAATTTGAATAGTTTCAATGTTGTTTATGAAATGTGAAAGTTTTTCTTTTTTTATTGATTTTTATTGAGCTTTACATTTTTCTGTGCTCCCTTCCCTACCTCTCACTTCTCCCCTTCAATCCTCCCCCAAGGTTCCCATATTCCCAATTTACTCAGGAGAGCTTGTTTTTTTTCTACATCCCTTGTAGATTAGATCTATGTACATCTCTTTTAGTGTCCTCATTGTTGTCTAAGTTCTCTGTGATTGTGATTTGTGGGCTGATTTTCTTTGCTTTATGTATAAAAACCACTTATGAGTGAGTATATTGGATAATTGTCTATCTTTGCCTGGGTTATCTCACTCAAAATTTTCTAGCTCCATCTATTTTCCTGCAAAATCAAGATGTCATTATATTTTTCTGCTGTGTAATATTCAATATTGTAAATGTACCACATTTTCCTTATCCATTCTTTGGTCAAGGGCCATTTAGGTTGTTTCCAGGCTCTAACTGCTACAAACAATGCTGTTATGAACATAGTTGAGCACATGTCCTTATGACATGGTTGAGCATCTTTTGGATATATACTGAAAAGTGGTATTACTGGGTCTTGAGGAAGACTGTTTCCTAATTTTCTGAGAAATCACCACACTGATATTCAAAGGGGCTGTACCAGCTTGCATATCCACCAGCAAGCAGAAGTGTTCCTTTTACTGTGCAACCTCTCCAGCATAAGTTGTCATCAGTGTTTTTTATCTTGGCCATTCTTTTAGTTATAAGATGGAATCCCAGAGGTGTTTTGATTTACAATTCTCTGATGACTAGAGATGTTTCCTTAAGTGTCTTTTAGCCATTTTAGATTTCTCTATTGAGAGTTCTCTATTTAGGTCAGTAGTCCATTTTTTATTGGATTATTCGTTCTTTTGATGACCAATATCTAAGTTCTTTGTGTATTTTGGAGATTAGACCTCTGTCTGATGTGGGATTGGGGAAGATCTTTTCCCATTCTGTAGGCTGCCATTTTGTCTTGTTGATGGTGCCCTTTGCTTTACAGAAGCTTGTCAGTTTTACGAGGTCCCATTTATTAATTTTTTCTCAGTGTTTATGCTGCTGGGGTTATATTTAGGAAGTGATCTCTTGTGCCAATGCATTCAAGTGTACTTCCCACTTTCTCTTCTATAAGGTTCTGGGTAACTGGCTTTATATTGAGGTCTTTGATTCATTTGGACTTGAGTTTTGTGCATAGTGATAGATATGTGTTTATTTTCATTCTACATGTTGATATCCAGTTATGCCATCATCATTTGTTAAATATGCTTTCTTTTTTCTATTTGATATTTTTGGCTTCTTTGTCAAAAATCAGGTGTTCGGAGGTGTGTGTATTAATATCTGAGTCTTCTATTAAGTTCTATTGGTCTTTCTGTCTGTTGTTATGACGATACCAGTCTGTTTTCATTACTATAGCTCTGTACTAGAATTTATGTCAGGGGTGGTGATGCTCTGGAAGTTCCTTTATTACACAGGAATGGTTTGGCTATCCAGGGTTTTTTGATTTTCCGTATGAAGTTGATTACTATTCTTTCAAGGTGTATGAAGAATTTTGTTGGGATTTTGATAAGAATTGCATTGAATCTATAGATTTCTTTTGATAGGATTGTTATTTTTTCTATGTTGATCCTACCTATCCAAGATCATGGGAGATCTTTCCATTTTCTGGCATCTCCTTCAATTTCTTTCTTCAAAGACTCAAAATTCTTGTAAAATAGTTCTTTCACTTCTTTGGTTACTGTTACCCCAAGATATTTGTTGTTGGAGGTCCTTCTGTATTTGTGTTGCTATCATTGGTTGAATAAAGAAACTGTCTTGTCATTTAGACATGCCCTTGGCATAGGGCAGGGACTTAGATAGGCAGGGAAAACAGAACAGAATTCTGCGAGGAAGAAAGCAGAGACAGGCAGATGCCATGGTTTTCCTGCCCAAGATGGATGCTGGTTAGACTTATGCCAGTAAGCCACAGTCAAGTCGCAATACATATTAATGGAGATAGTTAAACTTGTATGTGAGAGTTAGCAAATAAGAGTCTAGAGATAATGGGCCAGACAGTGTTTAAATGAATACAATTTCTGTGTGGTTTTTTCAGGAGTTAAGCTAGCCAGGTGGTGGGATGTCACCCGCTTCTCCTCACAGCAGGGATTATATGTTATTTGTGACTATTGTGAAAGGTGATGATTCTCTGATTTCCCTCTCAGTTTCTTTATCACTTGTGTTTATTAGGGTTACTGATTTTTTTGAGTTGATCTTGTATCCTGCCACTTCCCTGAAGGTGTTTATCAGCTGTCGGATTTCTCTGGTAAAGGTTTAGGGGTCACTTATGTACACTAGCATATCATCTGCAAATAAGGAAAGTTTGACTTCTTCCTTTCCAAAATGAATCCCCTTATCATCTTTGGTTGTCTTATTGCTATTGTTAAAACTTAAAGAACTATGTTGAACACATATGAAGAGAGTTGACAGTCCTGTGTTGTTCCTGCTTTTAGTGGAATCACTGTGAGTTTCTCTCCATTTAATTTAATGTTTGTCATCAGCTTGCTGTATATCGCTTTTCTTATATTTAGATATGTTTCTTGTATCCCTGACCTCTCCAAGACCTTTACCATTGAGGGTGTTCGATTTTGTCAAATGCTTTTCCACCATTTAATGAAATGATCGTGTTTTTTTCTTAAAGTTTATTTGTATGATGGATTGCATTGATAGAGTTTCATATAAGCAACCAGCCAGCCCTGCATCAATAGAATGAATCTGACCTGATCATGGTGGATGATTTTTGGGATATGTTTCTGTATTTGGTTTGCCAGTATATTATTGAGTATTTCTACATCCATGTTCATGAGTGAGATTGGTCTGTAATTCTCATTCTTGGTTGGGCCTTTGTGTGGTTTTGGTATCAGGGTAACTCTAGCCTCATAAAAAGAATTTGGCAGTGTCCCTGTTCCTGTGCTGAGAAGAACAAATCAGACTGGTGAGTGTGTGCCATCCCTGGGCAGACAGTCAGGGAAGGGAGCACAGGAACCTTCCAACTCCTGCTGCAGGGGTTTCTTTGCTCCAAACGACCCTGCCTCCCCCAAGCATGCCTTATTGTCTGTGAGATCCTTGGCCCAGGAACAGTTCCTGCTCCTACACTGAGGGTTTTCACCCAGAGAGCTGAGTGTCTGCTGCTCAGACCAATGCCCCCAGAAGGAAGTACATGGTACCTCCTGCTCCTGCTGCAGGGGCTTCTTTGTTCCACATGACCCTGCCCTCTCCGCATGTTCGCCCTTTTGTCTGCAGGGCCCTGGGATTACCAGGAGTCCCTGTTCCTGTGCTGAGGACATCAAATCAAGTGGTGAGAGTGTGCCATCCTTAGGGGAAGGTCGGGGAAGGGAGCACAGGGTGCCTCCACCTTCTGCTGCAGGTGCTTCTTTGCTCCACAGGACCCTGCCTGTGCCAAGCCCGCCCAATTGTCTCCAAGATCCTTAAACCTGGAATAGTTCCTGCTCCTGCACTGAGACTCTCCACCCAGAGGGGTGAGTGTCTGCCCCTCCCACCTGGGTCAAGGCCCCTGAAAGGGAGTACAGAGCACCTCCTACTGCTGCTGCCAGAGCTTCTTTGTTAACCACGACCCAGCCCTCCCTCCAAGTTTGCCCTTTTGTCTGCAGGGTCATCGGACTACAAGGTGTCCCTGTTCCTGTACTAAGGAGATCAAATCAGACTGGTTAGTGTGTGCCATCCCTGGGTGGACAGACAGGGAAAGGGGCACAGGGCCCATCCAGCTCCTGCTGCAGGGGCTTCTTTGCTCCACACGACCCTGCCTCCCCCAAGCATGCCCTATTTTCTGTGAGATCCTTGGCCCAGGAAAAGTTCCTGCTCCTACACTGAGACTTTCCACCCAGAGGGGAAGAGTTCCTGATTCTATACTGAGAACATCAACCCAGAGTGTCAGTCACAGCATCGATTAGACCAAGACACCAAGACTTTCCTGGATACATTTGAAGGAAGATATGGGCAGGCATCAATGCAAGAATTCCTCCAACAACCTGAAAGGCAACAGGACAACAATAGAATCCAGAGATCATGCAACAAGAAGACTTGAAAAACCTATTCCAGAAGAAGTAGAAGAAATCGATTTTAAATGTAACGTTATGAAAATAATAGAGGACCTAAAATGGGATGTGAAAAACTGCTTTAAAGAAACGGAGAAGACAAACAAAAAGCTAGAAGAAATGAATAAATCTCTCAAAGATACCCAAGAAAACCAAGAAAAAGCAATCAAATAGGTAATGAAAACAGTTCAAGACTAAAAAAATGAAATAGAGGCAATGAAGAAAGCACAAAATGAGGGAAGATTGGGTATGGAAAATGTGGGTAAATGAACAGGAACTACAGAGACAATTATAATGAACAGAATATAAGAGATATAAAGAAAGAATCTCCGACACTGAAGATACTATAGAGGAAATAAACTCATTGATTAAAGAACACAACAAATCCAACAAATGCTTAACACAAAACATCCAGGAAATCTGCGAAACCATGAAAATACCAAACCTAAGAAAAATAGAGGTAGAAGAAGGAGAAGAATTACAACTCAAAGGCCCAGAAAATATATTCAACAAAATTACAGAAGAAAATGTTCCCTTCCTAAAATAGGATATACCTATGAAGGTACAAGAAGCTTACAGAACACCAAATAGACTGGATCAAAAAAAAGCATCCACTTGCCATATAATAATCAAAACACAGAACATACAGAATAAAGAACAAATATTAAGAGCTAAGGGAAAAATGTCAAGTAACATATAAAGGGAAACCTATCAGAATTACACCTGAATTCTCAATGGAAACCGTGAAACCCAGAAGATCTTGGATAGATGTGCTGCAGAGAATAAGAGAACATGGATGCAAGCCCAGACTACTATACTCAGCAAAGCTTGCATTCACCATCAATAGAGAAGATAAGACTTTCCAGAACAAAAACAGATTTAAACAATATGTAGCCACAAACCCAGGCTTAGAGAAAATACTAGAAGAAAAAAATCAAAAACCAAGGAAGGCAACAACATCAAAATAATACAAGCATATGACAACCCTCCACCAAAACAACTCAAAGAAGGGAAACACACAAATACTACCACCAGAAAAAAATGAAAGAAGTTAACAACCACTGGTCTTTAATATCACTTAATATCAATGGATTGAATTCACCTATAAAAAGGCACAGGTTAAGAAAATGGATATGAAAACAGAATCAGACATTAGGCTGTTTACAAGAAACACACCTCAAACACAGACACTACCTCAGAGTAAAGGCTTGGGAAAAGGTTTTCCAATCAAATGGATCAAAGAAACAAGCGGGTGTGGCTAGACTAATATCTAACAAAATTGATTTCAAACTTAAATCAATAAGAAGTGATGAAAAATGACACTTTATACTCAAAACAGGAACAATTTATCAGGAGGAAGTCTCAATCCTGAATATCTATGACCCTAATATAATAGCACCCACATACGTATAAAAAATAATCACTAGAACTGAAAGCATGCATCAAACCCCATACTCTAATAGTAAGAGATTTCTACACTCCTCTCTCACCAATGGACAGGTCAATCAGATAGAAACTTAACAGATAAATAAGAGAACGAACAGATGTAATGAACCAAATGGACTTAATGGACAACTATAAAACATTCCACCTAAACAGAAAAGAATATACCTTCTCCTCAGCATCTCAGAGAACCTTCTCAAAAACTGATCACATAATTAGTAACAAAGAAAACATGCACAGATACATAGAAATTGTAGTAACCACCTGTGTACTATCAGTTCACCATGGAATACAGTTAGAATTCAACAACCATTCTAACGCTAGGAAGCCTACAAACTCATGGAAACCAAACAGTCAACTACTGAACCACACCTGGGTCAAGGAGGAAATAAAGAAAGAAATTAAAGACTTCCTTGAATTCAATGAAAATAAAGACACAACATACACAAACCTATGGGACACTATGAAAGCAGTGCTAAGAGGAAAGTTCATAGGACTAAGTACCCACTTTAAAAAGAAAAAAAAAACAAGAAAGCACACATTAGAGACTTAAAAGCACACCTGAAAGCTCAAGAAAAAAAGAAGCAGTTTCACCCAGGAGGAGTAAAAGACTGAAAATAATCAAACTGAGGGCTGATATCAACAAAATAGAAATACAGAAAACAATCCAAAGAATCGATGAAACAAAAAGCTGATTCTTTGAAAAAATTAACAAGATTAACAAACCCCTATCCAAACTATTCAAACAGCAGAGAGAGAACATGCAAATTAACAAGATCAAAATGAAAAGGAGGATATAACCACAGACACAGAGGAAATTCAGAGAATCATTAGCTCTTACTACAAAAGCTTGATTGCCACAAAATTGGAAAATGTGAAAGAAATTGACATTTTTTAGATAAGTATCATATACCAAAATTAAATCAAGACTGGGTGAACAATTTAAATATACCTGTAAGTCATGAGGAATTATAAGCTATCATCAGAAACCTCCCTCCCAATGAAATCCCTGAACCAGATGGTTTCAATGCAGAATTCTACAAGAACTTCCAAGAATAGCTAATACCTATACTCATTAATGTGTTTCACAGTATAGAAACAGAAGAGTTATTGCCAAACTTTTTTTATGAAGCTACAGTTACCCTGATACCAAAACCACAAAAAGACTCAACCAAGAAAGAGAATTGCAGACCAATCACACTCATGAATATCAATGCAAAAATTCTCAATAAAATACTGGCAAACTGAATCCAAGAACACATTCGAAAAAATTATACATTATGACCAAGTAGACTTCATTCCAGAGAGACAGGACTGGTTCAACAAATGCAAATCTATCAATGTAATCCATCATATAAATAAACTGAAAGAAAAAAATCATGTGATCATTTCATTAGATATGGAAAAAGTATTTGACAAAATTTAACACCCTTTTATGATAAAGGTCTTGAAGAGATTAGCAATACAAGGTTCATTCCTAAATTTAATAAAAGCAAGATACAACAAACTGACAGCTAACATCAACTTAAATGGAGAAAAACTCGAAGCCATTCCACTAAAATCTGAAACAAAACAAGGCTGTCCACTCTCTCCATACCTCTTCAATACAGTGCTTGAAGTTCTAGCAGTAGCAATAAGACAGCATAAGGAGACGAAGGGAATTCAAATTTGAAAAGAAAAAGTCAAACTTTCGTTATTTGCAGGTGATATGATAGTATACATAAGCGACCCCAAAACTCTATCAAAGAACTCCAACAGCTGATAAACAACTTTAGTAATGTGGCAGGATACAAGATCAACTCAAAAAATTCAATTGCCCTTCTATACACAAATAACACAGAAGCAGACAGGGAAATCAGAGAAACATCACCTTTCATGATAGCCACAAATAGCATAAAGTATCTTGGGGTAAATCTAATCAAGGAAATGAAACTTCTATTTGACAAGAACTTTAAGTCTTTGAAGAAAGAAATTGAAGAAGATACCAGAAAATGGAAAAATCTCCCATGCTCTTGTATTGGGAGGATCAACATAGTAAAAATGGCAATTCTACCAAAAGCAATCTATAGATTCAATGCAATTCCCATCAAAATCCCAACAAAATTCTTCACAGACATTAAGAGAACAATAATCAATTTTATATGGAAAAACAAAGAGCCCAAGATAGCCAAAACAATCTTTTGCAATAAAAGCACTTCCAGAGACATTACCATCCCTGACTTCTGATGTGGGAGAATTGTCTGTATTCTGTCAATCATATTTTAATAAAACGCTGATTGGCCAGGCAGGCAGTATAGGCAGGAAAACCAGACAGGAAGTAGAGGTGATGCAATGAGAACAGGAGAATTCTGGGAAGCAGAGGGGTTCCTCAGCCATTCCTGTCCAGACCACCGAAGAGGCAACATGTAAGCTGTCACACTGAGAAAGGTACTGAGCCTGTGTGGCTAAAATAGATCAGAATAATGGGTTAAGATAGGTTATAAGAACTAATAAGAAGCCTGACCTAATGAGCCAATCAGTTTATAATCTTATGGAGTCTTGTGTGTGATTTTCTTTGTTGCTTGCCGGCTGTTGGGGTACTGGGAGGGACAGAAACCCCAACAAGCCAGCCTTCATACTACAGACTTCAAACACTATTACAGAGCTACAGTAATGAAAACAACTTGGTATTGGCACAAAAACAGAGTGTTAACCAATGGAATCGAATTGAAGTCCCAGATATTAATCCACAAACCTATGAACACCTGATTTTTGACAAAGGAGCTAAAATTATACAATGGAAGAAAGAAAGCTTCTTTAACAAATGGTGCTGGCACAAATGGATGTCAACCTGTAGAAAAATGAAAGTAGATCCATATCTATCACCATGCACAAAACTCATGTCCAACTGGATTAAAGACCTCAATATAAGTCTGACCACACTGAACCTGATAGAAGAAAAAGTGGGAAGTAGACTGCAACACATGGGCACAGGAGACCATTTTCTACATATAACTGCAGTAGCACAGACAATAAGGGCAACAGTGAATAAATGGGACCTCCTGAAACAGAAGCTTCTGTAAAGCAAAAGACACTGTCATTAAGACAAAAAAGGCCTCCTGCTGAATGGGAGAAGATCTTCACCAACCCCGCATCAGACAAACTTCTGATCTCCAAAATATATAAAGAACTCAAGAAACTAAACATAAAAACTTTAATTAGCCCAATTAAAAATAGAATACTGAACTGATCAGAGAATTCTCATAAGAAGAAGTTCAAATAGCCAAAAAACACTTAAGGTCATGGTCAACCTCCTTAACAATCAGGGAAATGCAAATCAAACAACTTTGAGATACCATCTTACACCTGTCAGAATAGCTAAAATCAAAAACACCAATGATAGCCTATGCTGAAGAGGATGTGGAGTAAGGCAAACACTCATCCATTGCTGGTGAAAATGCAAACTTGTGCAACCACTTTGAAAATCAGTGTGGTGGTTTCTCAGGAAACTGGGAGTCAACCTACCTCAGGACCCAGCAATCCACTCTTGGGCTTATACTCAAGAGATGCCCAATCATACTACAAAAGCATTTGTTCAACTATGTTCATAGCAACACTGTTTATAATAGTCAGAACCTGGAAACAACCTAGGTGCCTCTCAACAGAAGAATGGATAAAGAAGGTGTGGCACATATACACTTTAGAGTTATACTCAACAGTAAAAAAAAATGACATCTTTAATTTTGCATGCAAGTGGATGGAAATAGAAAACACGTTACTGAGTGAGATAACCCATACCCAGAAAGAGGAATATGATATGTACTCACTCTTTTGTGGATTCTAGTCATAAACAAAGGACATTGAGCCTATAGTTCGTGATCATCAAGAAGCTACATAAGAACATGAAGCCAACGAAAAACATATATAGATCCTCCTGGAAATTGGAACCAAACAAGATTGTTGGGAAAAGTTGGGAGTAGGGAGACTGGAGGGAGGGGAGATGGGGAGAGAGAAGGGAGAAAGGGAGGATTGGGGAGAACTTGGGGGAATGGGATGGTTGAGGTGGAGGAAAGGTCTATATGGGATCAAGGAAGATGATATCTTAACTAAGGGAGCCATTTTAGGGTTTGCAAGAGTCTTGACGCTAGAGGGGTTCCCAGGTGTCCAGGGGATTTCTCCAGCTAGGTCCTTGGGCAGCAGAGGAGAAGGTGCCTGAACTGGCCTTGTCCTGTAGCCATACTGATGAATATCTTACATATCACCATAGAACCTTCATTTGGTGATGGATGGAGGTAGAGACAGAGACCCACATTGAAGCACTGTACTGATCTCCCACAGCCCAGATGAAGAGCAGAAGGAGGAAGAACATGAGCAACGAAGTCCTGGCAGTGAGCGGTGTGTCCACCCACATAGATGGTGGGACTGATATAATGGGAGCTCACCAAAGCCAGTTGGCCTGGTACTGAACAAGCATGTGATCAAACTAGACTCTCTGAATGTGGCCAGATTCTGTTTTCATGTCCATTCTTTAACCTGAGTCATTTTTATGTAAATTGAGTATATTGATATTAAGTGATATTAATAACCAATGGTTGTTATTTCTGGTTATTTTTTCATAGTAATGTTTATGTGTTTCCTTTTTTTGGGCTATGCTGTTTTGTGGTTATAGATGCCTGTGTTTTTATGAGTGTAGTTAGTTTCTTTGCATTGGATTTTTCCCTAGTAATTTTTGTAAGGCCTGGTTTGTGGATATGTATTGTTTGAATTTGGTTTTGTCATCGGTATTGAATGAACGCTTTTCGGGGCATAGCAGTCTGGGATTACATCTGTGGTCTCCTAGTGTCTGCAGGACATCTGTCCAGGACATCCTGACTTTCATGGTTTCCATTGGGAAGTTGGGTGTAATTGTGATGTGTTTGCCTTTATATGTTACTTGACCTTTATCCTTTGCAGCTCTTAATATCCTTTCTTTATTCTGTATCCTTCGCATTTTGATTATTATATGGTGAGAAGATGCTTTTTTTGATTGGTATTATTTATAAAGTAATAAAAATAGAGGAAAAAATAAAATAAGAAAAGCTGGTTAAGGACAGAATACACCACAGCCTGAGAGAAGAATAAAAGGGGCATTCTTCCCAGAATAAAAGAAACTTCTGGTTCAAGTGACCTCAAACCAGACTTGCCAGAGAAAGGGCTTCAAGTTTCAAAGTCAAAGGCATTGATCACCAAGTGCCACACTTGGAACACCTGTGATTCTTAAAGCAAATTAATAGCAGAGTGTTCTGTTTCACATGCTGCATTCACAATGATGCTGTGGCAAGATGAGAGATGGAGAGTGGAGAGTATCCAGAAGAGCCTTGCCAGGCTCTTTATGGAGCAGTGGTGAACAAGAAACACTGTCTCAGAAGAGGCAGAGGGCAAAAGCCATACTCAAGAATGGCCTCTTATCTTCACCTGTATGCCAAGGCAAGGAGGTTGTCCTGAAACAAGAGTAGGAAAAAACATACACAGACAGCATCGCATACACTGAAACACAGATTTAAAAAAAAAAATAAGAAACACGTCAAGAATAATTTTCTTTGGATCTTTATTCACCATTCCTTCTTAGATAATATTTTCATTGGCCATTTACAATTTATGAATGATTAAGTTGTTCCTGAAATAACATACATTCTTTACATAGGGCATCCATAGTGCACTTACCTGCATCACACTTCAGAAAGATTAGTGGGTAAAGGTTCAAGAGAATAGGTTGCAAGGCTCCTTTAACACATATTTGCCATGCTCTAGTGAATTTTCTGACACCAACTCCCAGTGGGTGAAACAGGAGCAGGTGTCCCTTTGAGCACTAGCACATACTTTTCGGGGCTGATTTACATATTGAGCCATCATACAACAGCCCAGACGCCTTTAAGTACAGCTGCAAGGAGCCTAAGAAGCAATCTCTTTTCAAGCACTCAGAGATGGAGTCAAAGGCACTCCTGCTATGGATGCTGCTGCTCAGGGTACCAGGTGAGAGGGTGCAAATCAGTGTTGGGGCATCCCCTGAGGTCATCACGGTTTTCCACGCCTCTAATATCTTTATTGTTAGATTTAAGGAATTTGTAACTGGGTTTAAGTTCCCTATTCCCTTTGACTTTCTGGTTTTTCAAAGTGATGCCTACAAGTATTTTGAAAAATTTTTAATGAAAAATTCCTCTAATGGGAAGGCTTCTAAACATGTATAGCCATGGTCTGTTTGTGATTCCAGGTTCCACTGGGGACATTGTGCTGACCCAGTCTCCAGGTTTCCTGACTGTGTCTCTGGTACAAAAGGCCACCATCTCCTGCAAGTCCAGTGAGAGTGTCGATTTCTTTGGGATAAATGCTATGCAATGGTATCAACAGAAACCAGGACAGCCTCCCGAATTCCTCATCTATGCTGCATCCTACCAAGAGTCTGGGGTCCCTGCCAGGTTCAGTGGCAGTGGGTCTGAGACAGACTTCACCCTCTCCATCAATCCTGTGGAGGCTGATGATGCTGCAACCTATTACTGTCAGCAGACTAAGAAGCTTCCTCCCACAGTGCTCCAGGGCTGAACAAAAACCTCCTGGGGTTGTTGCTCACTGAGGCTCAGTCTCTCAGCTGTTTCTCTCTCTCTCTCTCTCTCTCTCTCTCTCTCTCTCTCTCTCTCTCCACCCCTCACTCTCTCTCTTTCTCACCTCTTAATTTCTTCTTTTTAGTGTACTCTGGACCCTGGGGTAACTTTCTTGAGCTCACACTTTCCTGCTTCTCTCAACCTCTCACTTTGGGATAGGGTTTTGTTCCTCATGATGCTGCATCCAGATGAGACCCTTTAGAGTCACAACTCAGGAAGAACACCATGTCCTCGCTGCTGTATTCCCAAGAGTGCTACAAAGTCTGCTTTTCAGTTTAGTCTGTCTGTACAGGAAAGCATTCCAATGGAGATTGTTAAAAGGAGAAAATTATACTTTACCTCAGGAAGACCAAGTGTTTCTAGTAGCATCACAGGAGTTCAAAAAAGGAGTTGACAGTAGAAAATTCCACATGTCTCATCTCTGGGAATGAGAGTTTTAAACATTGGAGATGGATTCAGTGAGTCTGAGTCATGTTTGCTGCCTTCACACTAGGGTTGCCTGTTATGGTCAGGAATACAGTTACACTGTCAGTTGTACTGTTTAGTTTTTTGGAAGGGTTGTTTTGTTTTGTTTTGTATTGCATTGTTTTATGAAGTCATGGAAAACAAGCCTGGAGAATGAAGTAAGTATGTTTTCTCCATGGTTCCTTCCTCTGTTCTTGTAATTCTTTTCCTGACATCCCTTAATGATGGACTGTGATAAGAAATTGTAAGGCAATAATCCTTTTCCTCCACAAGCTGCTTTGGTCATGATAAGTACCAGAACAATGGAAAGTAAACTAGGATACAGTCCAAGCTAATAATCTAGGGGGTCCCAACTTATCTGTTTTGATCCTTGATATTTCATGAACAAAATTTCCTTTTTATTAGATCATCTGAATTACTGTTCCTATTATATTAAGTGGTATTTATTTTTTTATTCTCCTTCTCTTATACATTACATTCCAACCAACCTCTGTTTTTCCTCCTTACTTTCCACCCAGGCCTTTCACCATCTCTCTACTCACCCAGATCCTCTGCATCTCTGTTTCCCTTTAGAAAATAGCAGGTCTCTCAAGAATATCAAAGAAACACTGAATAACAAGTTACAATAAGACTAAGCATACCCCCTCATGTCAAGTCTGTACAAGGTAACCCAGTAGTAGAGAAAGGATCCCAAAAGGGTCAAAGACATCCCACACTCCCACTGTTATGAGTCCAAAAAGACCACCAAGCTACACAACCATAAAATATATGTAGAGGACCTAGCACAGATCTATGCAGGTTCCTTGATTGCCACTTCAGGCACTGATTAACTGATTTTTTGGGCCTTGAACCTGTGGTGTCTTTGACCCCTCTGACTCCTTCAATCCTTTTTCTGCCTCATCTGAGGGTTTCCCTGAGCTGTACTTATTGTTTGGCTATGGATTTCTGTATCTACTCTTATCAGTTGCTAGATGAGGCCTCTCTGATGATGTAATGATGAATGGACTAGACTCCATTCTGTGAGCAAAGCAAAATATCTTTAGGAATAACTTCATTGACTTTTTTTTCTTTTCTCGCTAGTTGTGTTTGGGGCTATCCTACATTTCAGGCCTATCAAGTCTTAAGTTCCTGATCATTCTGGCGGTGTCAGGCATGGAATCCCAGTCATGGTGTGGGCCTCAAGTTGGACCATAGTTGCTTGGTCATTCTCAAAAGTTCTCTCCCACCATAACCTCTACATGGAAGTTTCTGTTCCTTCTGATACCAGAGGTGTTCAATACCAAAGAAACACACAGAGGTTTATATTAGTTATAAACTGTGTGGCCAATTAGCTCAAGTTTCTTATTACCTAGCTCTTATGACTTAAATTTACCCACAATTCTTGATATAAATAGCCATGAGCCTTGGTACCTTTTCCAATGAGTCATTCTCATCTTGCTTCCTCTGCAACTGTCTGGGAACTAGCTATAGGCCTTTCCACTTCCCAGAATTATCTCACACTCATAAGCTCACCTGTGCTTTATACTACAGGCCAATCAGCATTTATTAATGTTGTAAAAATAAACTGAAAGAAAAAATCAAATGATCATTTCATTAGATCCTGAAAAAGCATTTGACAAAATTCAACAACCCTTCATGATAAAGATATTGGAGAGATTAGCGATACAAGGTTTATTCTTATATATAATAAAAGTAATATACAGCAAACTGACAGCTAACATCAAATTAAATGCAAAGAAACTCAAAGCCATTTCACGAAAATCAGGAACAAACAAGGCTTCCACTCTTTCTATACCTCTTCAATATAGTGCTTGAATTTCTGGCAGTAGCAATAAGACAGCATAAGGAGATCATAGGGATTCGAATTGGAAAGGAAGAAGTCAAACTTTTGTTATTTGCAGATGATATGATAGTGTACATAAGCAACCCCAAAAACTCTACCAAAGAACTCCTACAGCTGATCAACACCTTTAGCAATGTGGCAGGATACAAGATCAACTCCAAAATATCAGTTTCCCTCCTATACACAAAGAACAAAGAAGCAGACAGGGATCTCAGAGAAATATGACCTTTCACAAAAGCCACAAATAGCATAACATATCTTGAGGTAACTCTAACCAAGGAAGTGAAAGATATATTTGACAAAAACTTTAAGTCTTTGAAGAAAGAAATTGAAGAGGATAACAGAAAATAGAAGTATCACCAATGTTCATGGATTGGGAGGATCAACATAGTAAAAATGGCAATTCTACCAAAAGAAATCTATAGATTCAATGCATCCCCATCAAAATGACAACAAAATTCTTCACAGACCTTGAGAGAACAATAATCAACTTTATATGGAAAAACAGAAAACCCAGGATAGACAAAACAATCCTATACAATAAAAGTACTTCCAGAGGCATTACCATCCCTGACTTCAAACACTATTACAGAGCGACAGTAATGAAAATAACTTGGTATTGGCACAAAAACAGAGATGTTGACCAATGGAATTGAATCGAAGACCTGGATATTAATCCACAAACCTATGAACACCTGATTTTCAACAAAGGAGCTAAAATATACAATGGAAGAAAGAAAACATTTTTAACAAATGGTGCTGACATAACTGGATGTCAACCTGTAGAAGAATGAAAATAGATCCATATCTATCACCATGCACAAAACTCAAGTCCAAATGGATTAAAGACCTCAGTATAAATCTGACCACACTTAACCTGATAGAAGAGAAAGTGGGAAGTAGTCTGCAACACATGGGCACAGGAGAGCACTTCTTAAGTAGAACCCTAGTAGCACAGACAATAAGAGCAACAATGAATAAGTGGGACCTCCTGAAACCAAGAAGCTTCTGCAATGGAAAGGACACTGTCATTAAGACAAAAAGGCAGCCAGCTGAATGGGAGAAGATCTTCACCAACCTCGCAACAGACAAAGGTCTGATATCAAAAATATATAAAGAACTCAAGAAACTAGACATTAAAACTCTAATTAACCCACTTAAAAATAGAGTACGGATCTGAACAGCTTCTTGTATCTTCATAAGCATATCTATCTTTAGGCTGGGAAAGTTTTCTTTTATGACTTTGTTAAATGCATTTTCTGTGCTTTTGAGTTGAACTTCTTCTCTTTCTTCTGTACCTAATATTCTTAGGTTTGGTCTTTTCATTGTTTCCCATATTTTCTGTATATTTTGTGATAAGCTTTTGTTAGATTTAATGTTTTCTTTGAGTGATGAGTCTACTTCCTCTATTGTATTTTCAGTGCTTGAGATTCTCTCTTCCATCTCTTGTATTCTGCTGTTTATGCTTGCAAATGTGATTCGTGATTGCTCTATCATGATTTCTGTTTCTATAATTACCTCAGCTTGTGTTTTTTATTGTCTCTATTTCAGTTTTTACGTCTTGAACAGTTTCTTTCATAAATGTAATTTCCTTTCCATGGTTTTCTTTAAAGCATTTGTTGATAGCTTCCAATTTTTTGTTTGTGTTTTCCTCTATTTCTTTGAGAGAAGTTTTTATTTCCTTTTAAAGGGCCTCAAACAATCTCCTGAAGTTAGTTTTAGGTCATTTTCATCTGTTTCATCTATATTTAGTCGTTCAAGTCTTGCTGTTATAGGGCCACTAGTTTTTACTGGTGTTGTGTTGCTCTTTGTGGTGTTGTGTGTGTGTTCTTAACTTGTTTGTCTACCCATCTTTTCCACTGATTGTGTAGCTGGAGCTGTCTGTGACTCTGGTTATCAATCTTAAAGGTGGCAGTGGTTTCAAGGCTCAGAAGGTTGTTCCACATGCTGTAGTCAGGGCCGCAGTTCCATCACCTTATTGGTTAATCCATGATCCTGGAGGTTACCAGGCACACCCCGGGATTCACACTGCAATGACAGGGCTTGTTCAGGCCTGTTCCCAAGGAGGTTGCTTACTTAGGGCTCTTTCTGCTGAGTTTGCTGCCTTGGGCCTGTTCCAGCAGATGTCAGTGGCTCAGACCTGCTAATTCAGAGGTCACTAATTCACATGTTGTCAGGCAGAGGTCTCTGGTTCAGGCCTGCTCCCTCACTCGTGGCTCCATTATACCTGCTTCTGGTCCTGCAAAGTCCTATGACGTGGTCCTGTTTCCTCCATGGTCACTCCCTTGTAGCTGATCCTGTCCAGTTCACTGCCTCAGGCCTACTTTTGTGGAGGTCTCTGGCTCAGGCCTGTTTCAGTAGATGTCCCTGGCCTAGGCAAACTTCCACAGAGGTCCCTGACTTGGGCCTGGTCCTGCAAAGGTCCCTGGTTCAGGGCTACTCCTGCAGAGGTCCTAGACTCATGCCAGACCTGCAGAGGTCTCTGATTCTGATCTACTCCCTCAGTGTTACCTTGTACCTGCTTCTGTGGAGTATGCTGTGTCAGGCCTGCTTCAGCTTAGGTTACTTGCTCAGACATGTTTCTGTAGATGTCCCTGGTCTGGGCCTGATTCTGCAGAGGTCCCTGTCTTGGGTTCGGTCCTGCCATGGTATCTGGCTTTAGTCTACTGCCTCGAAGGGTTAAGACTCCTCATTTTCTTATTTAATTAAAATATTTTATGTAATTCTCTCCCTTAAAATCTTCCTAGAAAAGTACATCTTTCTGTCTAGTTAATCCAGGGAAGGTATCAGGGTCTGAGAATGTGAAGAAATACTTATATGTCTACCTAATTGTTTATTCATTTGTCTGTCTCTCTTACAATTTTTCTGAAGAAGAATCAACAGTTCTGTTAATTAGTTTCTTATCATAATGACAAGATATATGATACCTGTCTTTTAATAGTCTTGGATGTTCTAAAGAATTATTTATATGTACCTGATCACATCTTTTTTTACATCGATCTTTTCTTCATTTAGGAAGTCCTGAAGTATTATTTATATTCAGCCTAAAGAATTTTAATCCAATCTTTTTATTTTTTAAAAATGGTCTGTAGTGGCTCTGGGGGAAAAATGCTTATCATTTAAGTGTGAGGACCTGTTTCACATCCTAGGAAGTCACATAAGGCCAGATGTGTCTGCACAACATGACTGTACTAAGTGTAATATTGTGGCAAGATGAGAGTTGGAGACAAGAGAAACCATGGAAGACACTAGACCACAAAAACTTTCATGTACATTGGTGAACATTGAGGACCCTGTCTTACATAAGGCAGAATGGCTTATGTTCTTATTAGAAGACCCAAGGTTGTCTTCTAATCCCTACCTATGTGCCATGCCAAAGAGGTTGCCCTCAAAGAAGAGCTTGAACAAACATACAAACACTACACATACTGAAACATAGATTTTTTAAAAATGAATAAATATGCAAAGAATTAATTACATTACTATTCTTTGAGCATTTACTCTCCATCCCCTAGTTGATAATATTTTCATTGTCTGTGTACAATATTGAAGGATCAAATTTTTGTGTAATAACATACATTCTTTACATAGGACATCATAATGTACTTTGCCACATCACACTCCAGAAAGATTAGAGGGTAAAGACTCAATGGAATAGGCTACAAGGCTCCTTTAAGATACACTATAAAACCTTTGCCATGCTCTAGTGAATTTTCTGCTGACATCAACTCCCAGTGGGTGAAACAGAAGCAGGTATAGCTTTGAGTACCAGCACACACTTTTCTGGGCTAATTTACATATTGAGACTTTCTACAACAGCTCAGGCTCAATTAAGGGCAGCTACCAGGAGCCTAAGAAGCATTGTCTTTCCAAGCACGCAGAGATGGAGTCTTTTATTTTCTGTTTTCTCAAACTGATGCCCACATATAATTCTTGAAATTTTTAGGTTACAAATTTCTCTTCTGGGAAAGTTTCTAAACATATATAACCATGGCCTGTGGGTTTATGTTTCCAGGTTCCACTGGGGACATTGTGCTGACACAGTCTCCTGCTTCATTGGCTTTGTCTCTAGTTAAAAGGCCACAATCTCTTGCAAATCTAGCAAAAATGTCAGTGTATATGGCTCTAAATTTGGACACTTGCATCAACAGAAAAAAGGACTGTTGTCTGAGGTTCTGTCCTGCCCAGTCCTTGTTCTGCCCAGTTCCTGCAGTCGTTAAGTCCCAAAGAAATCACACGGGGGTCTACATTAACTATAAACTGATTGACCCATTAGCTCCAGCTTCTTATTAAATCTTCTAATTTATATTAGTCCGTTATTCTAGTATATCTTAGCCAAATGGCTCAGTACCTTTTTCAGCAAGGCAGGTCACATCTTGCTTCTTCTGTGGTAGACTCACAACTAGGAAGGAATGGGCTTCCTCCTTCCCTGAATCCTCCGGTTCTCTTAGACCCACCTCTACTTCCTGTCTGGTGGTCCAGCCTATACTTCCTGCCTGTCTACTGGCCAATCAGCATTTATTTAAAACATAATTGACAGAATACAGACAATTCTCCCACACCAAATTACAGGCACGCAAAACCCTCATCTATGGTCAATCAAACCTAGAATCTGGGGTCCCTGTCAGGTTCAGTAGCAGTGGGTCTTGGACAGACGTCATCCTAACCATCAATTCTGTGAAGACTGATGATGCTGCAATCTATTATTGTAAGCACAGTGTGTAATATCCTCCTACAGTGATACAGAACTCAACAAACACCTCCTGGGGTTGCTATTAATTGAGGTTCAGTCCCTTAGCTGTCTCATACTCTCTGACAACTCAATACACAGCTCTAGATTTGTTTGGGAAAAGATCTTAAACAATGAAATGAACTTTTATAAACCGACTTCCTTGTTTATCCCATACTATATACTATATAATTTAGTGATTTCCCAACAAAATATAAATCTTCTTTGTCTAGAATTTCTTTTCAAGCTCTCTCAAGTTTTTAGGTGGATTTACTTGACCATGTTGGACACCAATTGTTGACAGAGGCTGCTCATTCATTCCCAGAAGCTCAGATTCAAAATAACCACACAAAATTGTATTAATTAGATCACTGCTTACCCTATTAGCTTTAGATTCTTATTGGCTAGTTCTAAATTCTTAAATTAACCCATTTCTATTTGTGTATTCTGACGTGGCTGTGACTTACTTACAAGTTTCCAAGGCATCTGTCTTCTCCCAAATGCTCCATGGGGTCTCTCTGACTCTACCTACTCTCTCTATATAGTTTTTACTGCCTGACTATATTTTGTTAAGTCATTGGCCAAAAGAAGCTTCTTTATTCATTAACCAATAAAATCAACACATATACAGAAGGACTACCCACACAACCTTTATGATTGTTTCTTAATTGGTAATTATTCATTTAAATTCCTATTAACAAATGTTTGACCTTGTGTGATTTTCCCTTCTTCTCAACCTCTCTGATGATATCTCTTCCTATTAATTTAGTGTGTGTGTGTGTGTGTGTGTGTGTGTGTGTGTGTGTGTGTGTGTTCAAGAGAGAGAGACAGAGACAGAGACAGAGAGAAGAGTGTGAGTGTTTAGGTCACAATGTGCAGAAGATAGTTCTTTCTTTCTTCTGAGAATCAGAAGCACTTCCCCTTTTTGTTTAAATAAGAGAGTTCCAAACACAATACAAAACTATATACACTAGGAACAGATATCAACTATAATTAGAATTACAACCAGCATGAACAATATCAAGCAAAGAATGTAAGATAATGTTTTAATAAACATTCTATTCTATGGATTCTAAGTCTTGTATAGGAAATGGCTTGGCTAGTACATAATAAGAGTACAGTAACTATGACTATCTAACCTTCAACCACATTGAAGGCCTGAGAAGGGAGATAATATTACTTGAGCAGGCAGGAAGTATAATCAAGTAGCTTTCAGAGTGAGCAATATATGACAGAGACAATTAGCTACCTGAGCAATCACCCAAAGTCTCTTTTTGCAACATTGAAGCAACTAGCTTTGGCTAAGGCCTAGTGTAACTGACAGACCATTTTCAGAGGCAGGAAATTTTTCAAAACCATTTTACCCTGTCTTGACAAGATTTGACAGTCCTGCTTATTCATTTCCAGATAGTAACTTATCAGTGGTTAAGGCATTGTCAGTTCCTTGCCCAAAAGCCAGTTTTACAAGAAAACAAGCTCCAAATGGAGTGTCTTCAGTGCTTAATATTCTCTATGGAATAGATTGGTACTTGCAGAAGCAATCATGTCTCATGTCAATAGAACCCTAAATTATTTAAATGCCATCTTCCACAGATCCTTGAAGTGGTTAAAGAATACCAATCTAGGCACGATACAATATCTATGTATCTAAAGAACCTAGTTGTTCTGACTATATGTACAACAAACATGAACAACTATTGACCTATAATAATTAATACCTAGATCTTGATCAGAGGTAGGAGTAATATATAATACAATATGAAAATATACCCTAAAAGATGTATCAATATACAAAATGTGCTAAACCAAGGTAGAAACAGGCATCTATACAATCTGACAAGGTAACTTTGTATATGTGTACAAATATTGTAAACAAAAGTAATAAATATAATTTGAACTTGTATCAATATACAAAAACTATACCAATGTAAATTATACAAAAATAATAGCTCAAAAGTATTCACTCTATTAACCACTAGTACTATCCCCTTGTTTTGAACAAACATAGTTTTCTCCCCAACTCTCTATCTAGTACAAGTAATAATCAACAACCCCTAAACAGGGTTCCCAAACCTATGGACAAACTTTTTGGGGATAGGGGGCATCATCTTCTAGAATTGCTTCCCACTGTCATGGGGTCAATGTTCTCTTAATGGGATCCTGCAAAAATTAAGTGGTTGTTAAGTTCCAAAATTAATATCTAGTATAATTCTAAAAATTTTCTAAGCAGTCAATAGGTATTTTTTTCATTTTTTTCTAAGTTCTCATTCAGAGTTCTGGCCAGAATATGAGAAGGTACACTATTTCAGCAGCTGATACCCAAAACAATCTTATAGTAACACTGTCTACATCACAATGTCATCTATTAGGTGGAGTAGTTGCTGTGGGAACCCACCTTCTTCCTGAAAACCTCAAAGATTACTGCAGGAAAAGGATTTGTAGATAACTCTATTATTCATCATGAAAAACATAAACATCATTCATATAAACATATACACAATGAAGAATATGATATAGACAAAATAGGCATGAAGAAGGTAAATTTTTTCCTAAAGTTTTCCTTCTGTCCCATACCAAATGCCTCCTGATATGACACAGAAACTCTGAATGTTTCTTTTAACAACACAGCCCCTCAGCTTCTGTGGCAGGGTATTCGGTGTTCCACGGGACCCCTCCCTGCCCCCACTTCTGTCGTCCTTTTGTCTCCTGGGTCCTGGAAAGACCAGCTATACCTGTTGCAGGGCTGAGGAGTTCTACCCAGAGAGGTGAGTGGGTGCTTGCCTGGGGGGCCTGTCCAGGAAGAGAGCACAGCCCCTCCCCCCTCAGATTCTGCTGCAGGGTCTTTGGTGTTCCACAGGACCCCTCCCTGCCCCCACTACTGCTGCCCTTTTGTCTCCTGGGTCCTGGAAATACCAACTATCCCTAATGCAGTGCTAAGGAGCTCTATCCAGAGAGTGCTGAGGAGATCTATACAGAAACTGCTGAGGAGTTTCATCCAGAGAGGAGGAGATGGGCAGGCGCCAATGCAAGAATTCCTAAAACAACCTGAAAGGCAACATGACATCTCCAGAATCCAGGGAGCACAAAACTAGAAGAATTGAACACTCTACTCCAGAAGAAATAGAAGAAATCGACTCTAAGCAGACCTTTATGAAAATAATAGATGAACTTAAACAGGAGGTGAAAATCTGCCATATCTTACATGGAAGATAAGAATAACAAAAAGATTGAGGAAATGAGTAAAGCAATGGAAGAGAAATATAACAAAAAGTTTGAAGAAATGAGTAAATCCTTAAATGAAATTCTGGGAAACCAAGAAAAAACAATCAAACAGGTAATGGAAACAGTTCAAGATTTGAAAACTGAAATGGAGTCAATGAAGAAATCACAAACCGAGGGCCAGCTGGCTATGAAAAATCTATGTAAATGAACAGAGACTTCAGAAACAAGCATAACCAACAGAATACAAGAGATAGAAGAAAGAATCTCAGACTCTGAGGACACCATAGAGAAATTAAACGCTCTGACCAAAGAAAACAGAAATCCAAAAAATTTTCATCACAAAACATTCAGGAATTGTAGAACACAATAAAAAAATCAAATCTAAGAATAATAGGGTAGAATAAGGAGAAGAATTGCAGATCAAGGGTCCAGAAAATATATTCAACAAAATTATAGAAGAAAACTTCCCCAACCTAGAGAACGATATCCCTATGAAGGTTCAAGAAGCATACAGAACACCGAATAGACTGGATCAAAAAAACAAAACATCCCCTCGTCATATAATAATCAAAACACAAAACATTCAGATTAAAGAAAGAATATTAAGAGCTGCAAAGAAAAAAGATCAAGTAACTTAAAAAGGTAAACCTATCAGGCTTACACCAGACTTCTCTATGGAAACCATGAAAGTCAGAAGGTCCTGGATAGAGGTACTGCAGAAACTAAGAGACCATGGATGCAAGCCCAGACTACTATACCCAGCTGAGCTATTGTTCACTATCAACGGAGAAAACAAAATATTCCAGGATAAAAGCAAATCTAAGCAATACGTAGCTACAAATCCAGCCTTGCAGAAAGTATTAGAAGGCAAATCACAACCCAAGGAATCCAACATTCCAAACACCGCCTACAATAAATCAGACCTTCACAAGCACAAGTATAAGAAGGGAAAAATATTCAATATATACTACCCCCCCAAAAAAAACCCAGAGTCAACAACCACTAGTCATTAATATCACTTAATATCAATGGACTCAATTCACATATAAAAAGGCACAGACTTAGAGATTGGATACGAAAACAGGATCCAACATTCTGCTGTTTACAAGAAACACACCTCAACCACAAAGACAGACATCTACTCAGAGTAAAGGGCTGGGACAAGGTTTTTCAAGCAAACGGACCTAAGAAACAAGCAGGTGTGGCCATTCTAATATCTAACAAAGTTGACTTCAAACTAAAATCTATCCAAAGAGATAGAGATGGACATTTCATACCCATAACAGGAACAATTCATCAGGAGGAAGTCTCAATCCTGAATATCTATGCCCCTAATATAAAGGCACACACTTATGTAAAAGAAACACTTCTAGAACTCAAGGCAGTCATCAAACCACACACACTAATAGTAGGAGACTTCAACACACCTCTCTCACCAATGGACAGATCAATCAGACAGAAACCCAACAGAGAAATAAGAGAATTATTGGAGGTATTGAATCAAATGGACTTAATAGATATCTATAGAACATTCCACCCAAATAGGAAAGAATATACCTACTTCTCTGCAGCCCATGGAACCTTCTCAAAAATTAACCACATACTTGGTAACAAAGCAAACTTCCACAGATACAAAAAAATATTAGTAACCACCTGTGTCTTGTCATATCACCATGGATTAAAGTTAGAATTCAACAACAATGCTACCCCAAAGAAGCCAACAAACTCATGGAAGTTGAAATGTCAACTATTAAATCACCCCTGGGTCAAGGAAGAAATAAAGAAAGAAATTAAAGTCTTCCTTGAATTTAATGAAAATAAAGACACAACATACTCAAACCTATGGAACACTATGAAAGCAGTGCTAAGAGGAAAGTTCATAGCACTAAGTGCCCAATTAAAGAAAACGGAGAAAGCACACATTAGAGACTTAACAGAACACTTGAAAGCTCTAGAAAAAAAAGAAGCTGATTCATCAAGGACAAGTAGAAGACTGGAAATAATCAAACTGAGGGCTGAAATCAACAAAATAGAAACACAGAAAACAATCCAAAGAATCAATGAAACAAAAAACTTGTTCTTGGAGAAAATCAACAATATCGACAAACCCCTATCCAAACTAATCAAATGGCAGAGAGAGAACATTCTAATTAATAAGATCAGAAATGAAAAGGGGGACATAACCACAGACACAGAGGAAATTCAGAGAATTTGGAACTTGGATTTCCCACAGGTCAGGAAGCCCTGACTGCTCTTGGGAATGGTGAGGGAGGAGGAAAGGGAGAAGGGGGAGCGGGAGGGTATTGGGAGGAGGGGAGGAAGTGGAAATTGTTTTTTCGGATACTTGAATAAACAAACAAAAAGAAAAAATAAATAAATAAATTTAAGTGTTTGTCATGGCAAAAAAAAAAAACCTTGTGTGCCACAAAGTTGGAAAATGTAAGAGAAATGGCCTTGTTTTTAGATAAGTACTATATACCAAAATTAAATCAAGACCAGGTGAACAATTTAAATAGACCTATAAGTCATAAGGAAATAGAAGCTGTCATAAGAAAACTCCCTACACAAAAAAGCCCAGGACCAGATGTTTTAATGCAAAATTCTATTGGAACTTCCAAGAAGAGCTGATACCTATATTCCTTAATGACTTTCATAAAATAGACAAAGAAGAGTCATTGCCAAACTCTTTTCATGAAGCTACATTTACCCTGATACAAAATCCACACAAAGACTCAACCAAGAAAGAGAATTACAGACCAATCTCACTCATGAACATCAATGCAAAACTTATCAATAAAATACTAACAAACCAAATCCAAGAACATATCAAAAAATTATCAATTATGATCAAGTAGGCTTCATCCCAGAGATGCAGGTCTGGTTCCACAAACAAAAATCTATCAATATATCAATCGAAAAAATCTATCAACCATAAAACAAAACGGAAAGAAAAAAACCACATGATCATTTCATTAGATGCTGGAAAAGCATTTGACAAAATTCAACACCCGTTTATTATAGAGGTTTTGGAGACATTAGGAAAACAATGATCATAACTAAATATAATATAAGCAATATATAGCAAGCCAATATCTAATATCAAATTAAATGGGGAGAAACTCAAAGCCATTCCACTAAAATCAGGAACAAGAAAAGGCTGTCCACTCTCTCCATATCTCTTCAATATAGTGCTTGAAGTTCTAGCAACAGCAATAAGGCAACCTAAGGAGATCAAGGGGATTCGAATTGGAAAGGAAGAAGTCAAACTTTCGTTATTTGTAGATGATATGATAGTGTACATCAATGACCCCAAAACCTCTACCAGAGATGTCCTACAGGTGATAAATACCTTCAGTGATTTGGCAGGATATAAGATCAACTAAAAAATATCTGTAGCCCTCCTATAAACAAAGGATAAAGAAGCAGAGAGGGAAATAGGAGAAATTTTACCATTCATGATAGCCACAAATAGCATAAAGTATCTTGAGGTAACATTAATAAAGGATCTGAAAGATCTATTTGACAAGAACATTAAGGCTTTGAAGAAAGAAATTGAAGAGGACACCAGAAAATGGAAGTCTCTCCCATGCTCTTGGATTGAGAAGATCAACATAGTAAAAAATGGCAATTCTACCAAGGCAATCTATAAATTCAATGCAATTCCCATCAAAATCCCAACAAAATTATTTACAGACATTGACAAAAAAAACAAGGATAGCCAAAAAAAAATCCTATACAATGTAGGTACTTCCGGAAGCATTACCTTCCCTGATTTCAAACTCTATTACAGAGCTTCAATAATGAAAACACCTTGGTATTGGCATAAAAACAGAGACGTTGACCACTAAAATAGTTTCGAAGACCCAGATATTAACCCACAAACCTATGAACACTGGATTTTCGACAAAGAAGCCAAAATTATACAATGGAAGAAAGAAAGCATCTTCAGCAAATGGTGCTGAAATAACTAGATGTCAACCTGTAGAAGAATAAAATAGATCCATATCTATCACCATGCACAAAACTCAAGTCCAAATGGATTAAAGACCTCAATATAAGTATGACCACACTGAAACTGATAGAAGAGAAAGTGGGAAGTAGTCTGCAGCACCTGAGCACAGGAGACCACTTCCTAAGTATAACCCAAGTAACACAGACAATGAGAGCAACAATGAATAAATGGGACCTCCTGAAACTGAGAAGCTTCTTTAAAGCAAAGGACACTGTCATTAAGGCAAAAAGGCATCCTACTGAATGGGAGAAGATATTCACTAACCCCTAATCAGACAAAGGTCTGATCTCCAAAATATATAAAGAACTCAAGAAACTATACATTAAAGTTTAAATAATCCAATTAAAGAATGTGGTACTGAACTGAACAGAGAATTCTCAACAGAAGAAGTTCAAATTGCCAAGAGACACTTAAGGTCATGTTCAACTTCCTTAGCAATCAGAGGAATGAAAATCAAAAGAAGTTTGAGGTACTATCTCACACATGTCAGAATGGTGAAAATCAAAACCATCAATGATTGCCTATGCTGGAGAGAATAAGGAGTAAGGTGAACACTCATCCATTGCTGATGGGAATGCAAACTTGTGCAAGCACTTTGGAAATCAGTGTGGCAGTTTCTCAGAAAATTGAAAGTCAACCTACCTCAGGATCCTTCAATTCCATTCTTCGGAATATACCCAAGAGATGCCCTATCATACTACAAAAGCATTTATTCAACTATGTTCATAGCAGCATTATTTGTAATAGCCAGAACCTAGAAACAATCCAGATTCCCCTCAATGGAAAAATGGATAAAGGAAATGTGGCACATATAAACATTAAAGGACTACACAGTATTAAAAACACAATGACATCTTGAATTTTGCATGCAAATGAATGGAAATAGAAAACACTTTACTGAGTGAGATAACCCAGACTCAAAAAGATGGTTATGGTATGTATTCACTCATTAGTGGACTCTAGTCATAAACAAAGGACATTGAGGCTATAGTTTACAAGCCTAGAGAAGCCAAATAGTAACATGAACCCAATAGATAGATAGACAGACAGACAGACAGATAGATATAGATATAGATATAGATATAGATATAGATATAGATATAGATATAGATATAGATATAGATATAGATATAGATATAGATATAGATCCTCCTGGAAATTGGAAGCAGAAAAGATCTCAGGGCAAAACTTGGGAGCATGGTGGGGGCATGGAGCATGGGGAGAAGGGGAGAAGGTTGAGAATGAAGAAGAGAAGGATTGGGGAGCGCTTGGGGGAGGGGGAAGGTTGAGATGGAGGAAGGGCAAGTATATGAGCAGGGAATAAGATGTCTTCATTAAAAGAACCATTTTAGGGTTGGCACGAGACTTGGCTCTAGAGGGGATCCCTGGTGTCCACGGGGATATCCCTTGCTAGATCCTTGGACAGCAGAGGAGAAGGTGCCTGAACTGGCCTTGTCCTATCATACTGATGAATATCTCGAATATCACCAAGAAACTTTGTATGGCGATGGATGATGATAGAGACAGAGACCCACATTAGAGCACTGGACTGAGCTCCCAAGGTCCAGTTGAAGAGCAGAAGGAGGGAGAAGATGAGCAAGGAAGTCAGAACAGTGAGGAGTTGGTTTACCCGCTGAGACAGTTTGCCTGTTCTAATGGGAACTCACCAAATCCAGCTGGACTGGGAATGAATGAGCATTTTTTACACAGCACATACATAGTGCACTCCCCATCATCAAAGCTCAGAAATACTAGAGGGTTAAGATTCAAATGAGTAGGCTGCAAGTCTCCTCTAAGACATACTTGCCATGCTCTAGTGAATTTTCTGCTGACACCAAATACAGGTGGATGAAACAGGAGTAAAAGTGCCCTTTGAGCACCAGTACACACTTTTCTGGCATAATTTGCATATTGAGTCACTATACAATAGACCAGGCTCATTTAAGGGCAGTTGCAGGAGCCTAAGAAGCACTCTCTTTTCAAGCACTCAGAGATGGAGTCAAAGGAGCTTTTCCTATGAATGGTGCTGCTTGGGGTTCCAAGAAAGAGGGTGCATAGCAGTGTTAGGAGCATCCTCTGTGGCCAATAGAACCCCATTTAAATAAATAACCCAATTAAACATGGTTTTTTTATGCCTTTGATATCTTCATCATTAGCTTTAAAGCATTTGTAATATTTTTAAGTTCCCCCATCACGTTTGACTTTCTGGTTTCTCAAAGTGATGCCCACAAGTATTCTTAAATTTTTAAATGAAAAACTCCTTTTCTGGGAAGGTTTCTAAACATGTATAACCATGGTCTGTGTGTTTGTGATTCCAGGTTCCACTGGGGACATTGTGCTGACCCAGTCTCCAGGTTTCCTGACTGTGTCTCTGGGACAAAAGACCACCATCTCCTGCAAGTCCAGTGAGAGTGTCAATAAATATGGCATAAATCATATGAAATTGTATCAACAGAAACCAGGATATTCTCCCAAACTTTTTATCTATTTAGCATCCAGTGTAGAATCTGGGGTCCCTGCCAGGTTCAGCGGCAGTGGGTCTGATACAGGTTTCACCCTCACCATCAATCCTGTGGAGGCTGATGATGCTGCAATCTATTTCTGTCAGCAGAGTAAGGAGGATCTTCCCACAGTGTTACAGAGCTGAACAACAACATTCTGGGGTTACTGCTCACTCAGTCTCTCAGCTGTCTCTTACTCTCTGACATCTCAATACACAGCTCTAAACTTGTTTTGGGAAAGATCTTAAATAATGAAACAAACTTTTATAAAATGATTTGCATGTTTATACCAACCTATATACCATACAATTCTATGATTCTCTAACAAAATATAGACCTTTATGATTGTTTCCTGATTAATAATTATTCATTTAAATTTTCATTAACACATATTTGTCTTTGGATGATTTTTCTTTCTTCTCCCCTATCACCTTGACAACATATTTCCCTAGTCCCTTACAACTGTTACTCTCTGTGGATTCCAAGCACTTAGATGTAAAATGTAATCAAACAGACGCAAACTGAGACATTTGCCTTACCTTCATTATGTATTATTCTCACCAAATGTTCTCCTGACAATCCTCCACTGTAGGTGCTGCAGACATGTAAAATCATTGTTTAAAAAGAGACATTAAATAAGGAGCTGGAGAGATGACTCTGTGTTTAAGAGCACTAACTTCCCTACCAGATAACCTAGGTACAATTCACAGCACCCACAGGACAGTTCAGAACTGTCTGTAACTCCAGCTCCTGGGATCAACATACTCACACAGAATACATTCAGGCAAAACATGAACACACATAAAATTAAAATAAATAAACCACTTTTTAAAGAGCCAGGATGCCATCAAACAGACAAAGTTGAGGCCCTTATAGAATTTATGGTAACTAAAAAGAGACCAGCAAAACACATCACCACTCTCTCCATGCTTCACACTGTGGATAGTTTCTGGACATCTAAGCTTCCAAAAGCCATGCTATGACCCCCAAATAAAGGTGTGTTTCACAGTAATTCCAAACTCACACCTTATATGTTGGTTCCAGGTGAGTAGTCACAAAACTGACAAAACTTGAGCTTTACCTTGGGTTTCAACAAAAGGAAATCGGGTAAGGTAACTGCCTGCATCTCCTTAAAGATCTTACAGACTATGTCTTCAAAAAGATATCTTTATTTTTCTTTAAGCTTTATAATTTCATAATTATATATATATATGAAATATGATTATTTATATTCACCATTCCCACCCCAACTATTCTATATTGTTCCTAACACATTCTCTGCCTTCTTCATTGTCTACATATTCCAGGAAGTCTAGTTAGTGCTACATATATGGGAATATAACAGAGTCCTTAAATGTACAGCTCCTAAGGAATCTGTCTCATGGTTCAATTAAAGATACCACAAAAATGAAAGGAAGCTATAGTCTGAGGGTTAAGAAATCTGTTCTCAACAAAATCCATCTATCTGTGCTTCTTTATTTTTCTTCTCTTTTGTTATAAATGTTCTCAGTGTGCAGTACTTCATGGGAAAGGGTGTAGGGGGGAGGGAAAGAAGAGAAGGGAGCTGACAAAAATGTATAGTGCAATAAAAATAATTTTAAAAATTTAAAAAAACATTTCCAGCAATATATGCTGTAATAACAAGCAATACCCCAGCACTCCCAGTTCCAAGGTCATTCACATGACCCTTTAAAATCAATAAAAATTTTCATACACACATGTTGATAGGTGGCTGTCAGCTCAAAGAGGATATTAGCTAATGCACATCTGCTGAACTCCTTAATGGAGAAAGTTAGTTAAGAAAGAAATTAAATCATCAGGGAATTCTAAAGGAGAAAGGTAGGGTGCTATGCACCATTTTTAGGTGGTTAGTAAAGAGCTGAAAGGTTTGTTTTCAGTAAAATTATGAATATGGCATCTTGAATGGCACATTCTTTACTCAAAAAATGGAATACAAAATATATTCACTTATGGATATTTGCTGTGAAGCCAATGATAACTAAGCCACAATCTCTAGAACTACAAAGGGTGGATGTAGAATAGGTGACTAAAGGATCAGGAGACAGATAAATCTCTGTCTTAAATTCAGCTTCTGTTATTATAGCTGCAAAGTAATGGGGACTGAACTACTGTCTTTTCCATCTAGGAGGAAGGTATGTTAGTGATAGGGTGGGAAATTTTTGGGTCAGGAAACTTAGAATTCTTTCTGTGTAATAGGATTACTGTTCAGGAATGTTTGTTTACTCGGTGTGAACATGTGCCACTATTATTAGCTTAATAGAGGGCTGGATGGATAATAGTAAGGCAGAAGAGATTAGGCAGGATTTCCAGGTTGAGGGAGAAACTCAGGATGAATCAAGGCATGTGGGAGACACCAGTGAGACACTAAATAAATCAGACATCTGGTATGGAGGAGAGGTAACTGAGACACATGGCAGAATGTATATTAATAAAAACAGGTTAATTTAAGTTATAAGAGTTAGTTAGGAAAAACCTAAGTGAAGGCCATACTTTTATAATTAATAATAATTTTTTGTCATTATTTGTATGCTGACAGCCAAAAGGTGTTAAAAGGAGAGGCTTCTTGTTTGTCCCAGCCATCTTGCTAGCTTACACCCAAAATAACCACACAGAAACTGTATTAATTAAAATACTGCTCAGCCATTAGCTCTAACTTCATATTGGCTAACTCTTGAATATTAGTTTAACCCATCTCCATTAATCTGTGTATCGCCACAAGACAGTGGCTTAAAAGATATTCTATTAATCAATCATCTCGGGTGTAGGATCCATGACTTCTTGCTGACTCTGCTTTCTTCCTTCCAGAATTCAGTTTGTCTCCCCTGCCTAAGTTCTGACCTATTAACTAAGACAAGGCAGTTTTCTTATTCATTAACCAATGAAAGCAACACACAAACAGAAGGAACTCCTACAGCATTTCCCCCTTTCTGTTTAAACAAAAAGGAAGGTTTTAACATACTGAAATTACATAAAACAGATACCAAGCAAAAATTATAGTTACAATATTTGTAACTACTTTATATTTTACCATAACTAAGGAAAACTATAACTATGACTATCTACCTATTCTTCAACTCCATCAAAGACTCCAGAAGGATATAATATTACCTAAGTAAACAGTAAGTGCATTATAAATAACTTCCAAAACTTTAGAATTGACAGAGACATCTCGCTGCCTGAACGTTTAACAAAGTTCTCCTGTACTGTTGGGGCATCCATCTTCAGCCCACATGCCCAGGGTATCTAGCAAACTTTTCCATGAAGCAGAAAATTTCAAAGACAGTCCCACCTATATTGGCAGTTCAGTGACTTTCCTCTGTGTCCTACAGAATGTCTCACAGATTTCCATGAAGCAGGAATCCCAAAGGACCATCTCACCTTTAGGCAAGTTCAGCAGTCATTTCTCTGTGGGTGCTGCATGTGTAGTGAAACATTCCAGGCAAGTGCAGTTTCTTGCCAAAATGGCTAACAAATTCCATAAGGAGCCTCTTCGATGCCCATCTTCCTCTTGAAGTAGCTGGTGATGCCAGGAGCAGATGTGTCTCACTGTCATGAAAAGTTCTCAACTCTTAAACATTCTATATGCCAAATTCTAAAGGTCTCTGAAAGATATGTAGGATCCCTACTCATCTGAAATACTTCTCTTTACATCTATAAAATCTAACTAACATGACTACAAACTTGACTATTATAGAGGATTATCCATGAACTTACATTTCTTAATTATACATTGTATTTTTAAATGAACTACACAACACCTCAATCAAGAGCAGAAATAAACATATAACAAGATTGACCTTAAATTTATATCAATAAATCAATATCCATACCAATGTAAATTATTCATATCTATATCATATCCCCCTTTAAATGTAAAAGAACATTTATAAACAATATTTGGGAATATGGGTGTGTTTTTTTTCTCCAAACTGCTTCCTGCTGTATGGGGGCACTGTTAATCAGGTCTTTCTGTGTGCTAGGTTCATCTCAGTCAGCAGTTGGGCGAAGTAAGTGTTTGAGGGTGTTTACTGCAACCTTTCAGGAGGTCTTGATCCATGAAACCATATTAACCTGGAGGCAATCCACAGGTTCTCATCTTTTCTGAAAACAAACGAAGACCCTCCTTTCCAAAGCAACATATCCTTAGACCCAAATTCTGAAGTCATGATAAATTTATTATATACATGCTGGTTTAGCTTAGCAGCCCATACAATGAAATGTCTCTCTGTAATTAGCTTCTTCACAGTCAAAAAATTCAAAGAAAACAAAATAATATACAGAATCCAGACTCTTTGAATTTTTCATTTTTACATTGCTTATTTTCCTTTACTCCTTTTAATCTATGACTGTCTGTACTCTGTCTTTTTAGAGAGTTTACCCTTTTTTAAAGTGTTAATTTTATTTTATGACTCTCACTAGTCTTTATCTTTTCTCTCCAAAGTCTAAGTACCTTTATCCAACAGTGTGACCCATTTAGAGGTCATCTATGTCTGAATCAATCTTATTGTAAATCTCTAATTCTTTCCTGTCCAGGAATAGTTTTGCTTTGCACTTTTAAAATGCTAAGTGCTTAAAAATGTAAGCAGCTACACTCCTAAGTCAAATACAGGTACTGCCAGTTGGCCCACACAATCCAACATGATGGAGTTGCTACTGCCTCTGAGAGCCAAGCACACTGCCCAACTTCCAGACACAAAGCTGGTCCACACTGTCATCAATCAAGCTGCACCAAGCTGTTCACAAATCCCATCCAAATGTTCTCTCTCCTGTAAGAGACAGAGGTTGTGCTAGCAGCATAGCCCAGAAAGCCAGCATTTTAAAACTGTCACTTCTTTCCTGCTGTGGCTGCTGAGTCAGGAAAATCTCTCTGTGGCACGCCGCCAGCAAATAGCAAAAAGCTGTGTTAAATTCTGTCTTACACACAATCTCTCTCTCTCTCTGTATGTATATACAGTCTAGAATTCTTTTTCAAGCCCTATCAGGTTTTACATGGATTTAGTAGACAAAGTTGGAGCACGAATTGTTATATGAGGAGTGGGATTCTTGTTTGTCCCAACCACCCAGCTAGCTTACACCCAAAATAACCACACAGAAACTGTATTAATTAAAACACTGCTTGGTCATTAGCTCTAACTTCTTATTGACTAAGTCTTACATATTAGTTTAACCAATATCCATTAATCTGTATATCGCCATGTGGCAGTGGCTTACCAGAGATTCTAACTGCAGAGGATCCATGGCCTCTTTCTTAATCTGCTTTCTTCCTTCCATAATTCAATTGTCTCCCCCACCTACCTAAGTATGGTCATCAGTCTGCCCAGGAGACTTGGAGTTTAAATCCACATGGATGCCAAGTGTCACGGTGATCCCACCAGATAATACAAGGATGCTTAAAAGAAATCCCACACTAGTTCAGAACTGAGAGATAGATATGTATTGAGGGGTAAACTTACAAATCAAGATTCTCTGCTTGAATGGTGGATGGAGATTGAATCCAAACAATCCAAATGAGCAATCAGCGAAAAGAAGCAAGGGGAAGGAGAAAAGGGACAGATACAATTTAGCATCCATGTATATAGTATAAGAGGCCATGCCCTAGTAGGCAGGTAATTACAAATTGTAAATCTTCCTACAGCACAGAAGAAAATCCGACCACATATTATATACAATTGTAATTTACTAAATGCTCATTCGGTCTAAGTTAAGCATGTATTATTCAGAGGGTACAATTTTGGGGGGGTGGAATTCACATCGCAACCACAATCCCTCTTATTTCTCAGTCCCTCCATATCTGCCCTTCACCCTTGTATCATCACCCCAAAAGAAATTTTAAAAAGAAATAATAAAAAATTAAAAATACAAATAATAATATCAATTTTTTAAAAAAAGAAAACAAAAAAGTTAATCCTCTATCGCTCCCACCTCTCCATTGCCTCTTCAAGTAACAGAAGGAGTGGGTCCATGTTCTTCCCAGCTACTCGGCTAGCTTAACCCCTGAAATAATTACACACAAACTGTATTCATTTAAATACTGCCTGGCACATTATCTCTAACCTCTTATTGGCTAACTCTCACATCTTGATTTAATACATTTCTCATAAATCTGTGTATCACCATAAGGACATGGCTTACCGAAAAAGATTCTAACCAGAGTCTATCCAGGCAGGAGAACTATGGCATCTGCCATTCTGCTCTTCTTCCCAGCATATAGTTCTGTCTACTTCACCTACCTAAGTTCTGCCCTATCAAAAGGCCAAGGCTCTTTCTTTATTTAACCAATAAAAGCAACACATAAACAGAAGGACCTCCTACAACATCTTCATTGGTCTTAGTGGCAATTGGATCGGCAGTGTATTATACAGTATAGATGGTACAATTCTTAATATCATTTTGTGAATTCAGAAAACAATAGAATGAAAGATTTAATAGTTCAGCTAGGAAAAAAATTGATGGAGGAGGGTTATCTGTCTATTGTGTTATTTTCATTGGTCAATAAAGAGACTGCCTTGGCCCTTTGATAGGACAGAAAATTAGGTAGGCGGAGTAAACAGAATAGAATGCTGGGAAGAGGGCTATGAGACAGATGCCATGGAGCCAGCCACCAGGTCAGACATGCTGAATCCTTTCCAGTAAGCCACTACCTCGTGGTGCTACCATGAGATTATTAGAAATGGGTTAATATCAAGATATGAGAGTTAGTCAGTAACTAACTCTCTAGAGATAATGAGCCAGGCAGTGTTTAAATGAATATAACTTGTGTGTTATTATTTCTGGGGCTAAGCTAGCTGTGCGGGAGCCAGGCAGGATGAAAAGCAGGCCTGCCAGCAACTCCTTTCTACAGATGGCTGCCCAACGTGGATAACTGAATCCACAGAAAGTCTGAGAAAGCTTGGGAAAGAATAGAGTAAAGCATGTTTTGTTGGTAGCAGCAATTTCTCAGGTCTGCTCTGTTTGCTAGAGCAAGCAAGCGCTCTCATCTAAGGGAGGCTTCCTGACTCAGCTTTAGCTGCAAAACTTTGTAGCTCATTAAGAGGTCCTGCCACGAAACACTTAAACGGTGTTGGTGAAAAACTGAATGCATGCTTTTCGGTTTTCAGCCGTAGCAGGAAAAAAAGCTGCGCTGTTTTAAAATGCCATCTTTCTGGTCTGCCAGTCCGACTGAGTGTGGTCTGTGAGCAGAATGCTGCAGCTTGCTTGCTAGCAGGGACCTTGAAATGCCACAGAGTTGTGGCAATAAAAAATGGCTTCAACAGTACCTCTACCATGAGGCTGGAAAGCTAAGAAATGGCCTAGATCCAGCTGTCAAAGCCACGGTTTTAGGCTCATGTGGTCAGAAAAAAGGAGAGATATACAGTAAAAAAAGATTCAAAGATGAAGAAAACCTCCAAATGGTTTATAGTGTGTTACAAATAAATGCAGGATAAAAGTTAAAGTTCTTAAAGTAAAAAGAGAGTAGTTATGTGTGGTGGTACACACCTTTAATCCCAATGCCCCGGAAGGTAGAGGCATATTGACCTCTGTGACTTTAAGGGGTAGAGGTAGATTGACCTCTGTGACTTCAAGGTGTGGTAGCACACACCTTTAATCCCAATGCCTGGGAGGCAGAGACAGAAGGGTCTCTGAGTTCAAGGTGTGGTAGCACACGCCTTTAATCCCAGCACTGGGGAGCAGAGACAGACAGATCTCTGTGAGTTCAAGGACAGCCTGGTCTACAGAGTTATTCCAGGACAAAGATATACAGAGAACCTGTGTCAAAAAGTAAAAGTAAAAATGAAAGAAATAGAGGTTAAAAATAAAGCTGCATAAAGATGGAAAATACACAGAAAATCTTGATACTGTATGCTATTATGCTCTCTTTGAATTGTTTGAATGCTGAGGAAGGAGCAACAGCTGCTAAAAGATATTTGTTTATAAATGCTGCTGAACTAATCCAAGATAGATATGTTGAAAATACCTTGACTTCTGAATTTGGATCTAAGGATATGATACTGTGGAAAGTAGGTTCTTCTTTTGTTTTCACAGAGGATGAGATCCTGTGGATTGCTTCTATCCCAATATGGTATGATAGACCACGCCCTCCTGAAAGGTTTCTGTGAACACCCTCAAAAAATTTCTTCACTCAACTGCCGACTGAGATGAACCTGGCAGACAGGTTATACCATGAAAGACCTGATTAACTGCGCCCCTATACAGCAGGAAGAAGTTTGGAGAGAAATAACTACGTCCATATTCCCAAATATTGTTTATAAATGTTCTTTTACATTTAAAGGGGGGTATGATATAGATATGAATAATTTCATTGGTATGGATTTTAAGGTCAATTTTGTTATGTGTATATATATTTCTGATCTTGACTGATGTATTGTGATTGTGTAGTTCATTTTAAAAATGTAATGTATAATTAGAAAATATAGGTTGTTAATGGATAATCATCGATAATAGTAAAGCTTGTAGTTATGTTAGTCTGATTTTCTAGAAGTGCATAGATATATTTCAGATAGACATTCATATCTTTCAAAGACTACAGAGCATGGCATATAATGTTTTAATAACTTAGGACTATTCATGACAATGAGACACGTCTGCTCCTGGTAGCACCAATCTACTTCAAGAGGAAGATGGGCATCGAAGAGGCTCCTTATGGAGTTGGTTAGCCATTTGGGCAAGAAACTGCTCTTGCCTGGACTGTTATATGGACTGGACACAGAAAACCTGCAGAGAGAGAACTGCTGAACTTGCCTAAAGGTGAGATGATATTTCAGGGTTCCTGATTCATAAAAGAGTCTGCGAGACATTCTGCAGGACACAGCAGATAGTGACTGAATTGCCTTTGAAATTTCCTGCTTCATGGAAATGTCTCTGGATATTATGGGCCTGAAGGTCGAAGATGGATGCCCCAACGATACAGAGGAACTTTGGTTGACTGGCCAAGCAGCGAGATGTCTCTGTCATTTCTAGAGTTTTGGAAGTTGCTTACTTCTTGTTTACTTAGGTAATATATCCTTCTGGAGTCTTTGATGGAGATAAAGAATGGATAGTTGTAGTTATAGTTTTCCATTATTATGATAAAGATTTAGTTATAAATATTGTGACTGTAATTCTTGCTTGATAACTGTTTTGTTATGTGTAATTTTACTATGTTAAAATGAAAGCCTTTCTTTTTTGTTTAAACAGAAAAAGGGGAAATGATGGAGGAGGGTTATCTGTCTATTGTGTTATTTTCATTGGTCAATAAAGAGACTGCCTTGGCCCTTTGATAGGACAGAAAATTAGGTAGGTGGAGTAAACAGAATAGAATGCTGGGAAGAGGGCTATGAGGCAGATGCCATGGAGCCAGCCACCAGGTCAGACATGCTGAATCTTTTCTGGTAAGCCACTACCTCGTGGTGCTACCACGAGATTATTAGAAATGGGTTAATATCAAGATATGAGAGTTAGTCAGTAACTAACTCTCTAGAGATAATGGGCCAGGCAGTGTTTAAATGAATGTAACTTGTGTGTTATTATTTCTGGGGCTAAGCTAGCTGTGCGGGAGCCAGGCAGGATGAAAAGCAGGCCTGCCCGCAACTCCTTTCTACAAAAAATGACAATAGTTTCCACATAATTTTCTTCATTATGAGTCAAGCATAAGCATTCACTAAGTTGTACTGACATAAAATAATTGTGACCATTGTCTCATGAACTCTCTTTGCCTAAAAATAAGCCTCATCCTTCTTGTCCAAATTCTAACGTGTTAGCATCATGCAAACATCTAGCATGTTTGCTTTCACACATTTCTTTGTCTTCTTTCATAAAGCTCAGCCCACCCTTTCCCCACACCCAGTGCATTCAGGCCTCTGTGCATTTAAAACAGTTCAACTCTGAGTTGTTTATGGCCAATTCTCTTGTCTCAGGGTCAGGATAAAATACCTACGTGGCAATGATCTTAACTGTTTGCACATCATTTGTGCTCCATTTCACACAGGAACCATCCCTGTCACTTACATCTTCTGCTCTATCACCTTGAGTTCTTTCTATCAAAGGGTACTGAGTGTCCAATCCTGCAGAGAGAGTAGTTCTGTTGCAAGGAAGAAAAGCAACAATGTTAAGGAATAGAAATCTAAATTATAAGTAAATAAAAACAAGAATGAAGTCAATATAAATAGGAATAAATAATAACAGAACTATATACAAAAAGAGATGAGGTGGGACTCGAGGTGGGACAGAAGATTTGGTCATCACTATAAACCAGGATATGTATCCTGGACTGACTGCAAACTCAATATCCTTTTTCCTCAGTTTTCTACCTGTGAGAATTACTGGAGTACATCAACATGCCTGGCAGAAGTGCAGTTCTTGATGCCATAATATGAGGCAAGTCAAGAGTATCCAGGGCAGTAGTAGAATCTCATGGAAGCAATAGAAGAATGACATCAGAAATATTGATTTTTGTCTCTCACCACCACCAAACCATCTTTAGAATTTGCACTGTGTGACTGGGAAGTTGCTTAAAATATATGGCCCTTAGCATGGATATTATACATTGTATAATACACAAATAATATATGATGAGCATAAATGAGAAAGATAACCTAACTTTCCATATTATAACAGGTCAATACTCTAGTTTTCAATACAAAAATCAACTATAAATGAGCACACCTCAAAAACACAGACAAAATGTTAAGAATAACTTGTAAATTTCATGAGACATACAATTGTTTTACAATGTTTCTCTTGTCTTTGAACTGTAGTTGGCTCAGACTGAGCAACATTACATTGAATGTGCAAATAAAACAAAAGAAGCCATTTGTTATAGGGAAGGGAAAGAACTGTGAGTGTGACCTGAGTAGGGAGTTGTCAATCCTTCCTTTTCTCTCTTTCCTCACTTTTTTTCTTTCTTCCTTTGTCTTTATTTCTTCTCTCCTCTTCCACCCTTTCTTGGTTCCTCTGTCTTTCCTTCATTCTTCCCTTCCTTTCACATGCTCCACCTTCCTGCCTATACCCCTTCCTCCCTCCCTCTCATTCCCTTTCTTCTAACTCACTTCCCTTCACTCACTCACTCACTCCTACTCATTTCTCTGGAATTTCTCACTTCCTCCTTCTCACTCTCTCCCCTTGACTCTCTCCCTCCTCATTCCCTCATTATCTAGGCTCCTCACTCCCTCTCCCTCCATCTCCCCCTCAGTCTCTTCATCT
This sequence comes from Myodes glareolus, assembly GCF_902806735.1. NCBI lineage: Eukaryota > Metazoa > Chordata > Mammalia > Rodentia > Cricetidae > Myodes > Myodes glareolus. The sequence continues at coordinate 3,447,631 of NW_025965008.1, read as the reverse complement.
CTAATCAGTCTGCCCTCACTCCATCCCCTATTCCCTCTACCCTTACTTCACCACCCACTCCCACTCACTTCCTCTCCCTTATTTTTCCTACTGTCCTTCTCCCAGTGTTTATACTTTTTTTGTTTTCCTTCTCATTAATTAAAGACTTTTTCATTTTTTTAGTGAATAAAAATATATTATGTCAACCCATAACCCCACCTTAAAACCTTGCTAGACAATCCAATTTTCTATCTAGTTAAACAGGAGAAGGTAGCAGGGTCTGAGAATGTGAAGAAATATTCACTTCTATATCTATCAAACTGTTTATCCCTCTGTCAGTCATACAAATTTTCTGAGGAAGAATTCATGGTTCTGATAATTAGCTTTTTAGCACAAGGATAAGGTGTAAGATATGTGTCTTTTAATAATCTTGGATGTTTTAAAGAACTATAGAAAAGAATCTTTTAAATGTATCTGAGGTCCTTTACATGGATCTTTTATGCATTTGTGAAATCCTATATTTCCTAAAGTATTATTTTTGTTCAGCCTAAAGAATTTCCTTTCAGTATTTTAATTTAAAAGTGGGCTGGGGTGGCTCTCTGGGTAACAGACTTACCAAATAAATGTAAGGACTTGATTCATATCCCAGGAACCCACATAAAGTCAGAAGCAGCTGCACCACATGACTCACAGTGATACTGTGGCAAGATAAAAGAAGGAGACTGGAGAGTATCCAGAGTATCTTGGGCTGGGTTCTTTATGGAGCAGTGGGGAACAAGAGACGATGTCTCAGATAAGGCAGAAGGCAACAGCCATATCCAATGCTGACCTCTTATCTTCAACCACATGCCAACGCTAGGAGGTTGTCCTCAAATAAAATCAGGCAAGCACATACACACACACACACACGGAAACATAGATTTAAAAAAATAAGAAAATACTTCAAGAATTAATTATGTTACTTTCTTTGAGTCTTTCTTCTCCATTCTCTCATAGAAAACATTTTCATTGAATGTGTACAGTTTTGAAGGACCAAGATGTTACTGAAATAGCATACATTATTTATATGGCACATTCAAAATGCTATCTCTTACATCACACTTCAAAAAGATTAGAGAATGAAGATTCAATAAAGTAGGCCATAAGACTCTTTTAAAATACACTTGGCATGCTCTGGTGAATTTTCTGCTGGCATCAATGCCCAATGGGTGAAACAAGAGCAGGTGTCCCTTTGAGAACCATCACAAACTTTTCTGGGCTGATTTACATATTGAGTCATTATCCAACAGCCTAGGTTCCTATAAGGGCAGCTGTCAGGAGTCTAAGAAGCATTCTCTTTTCAGGTACTCTGCAGAGATGGAGTCAAAGGCACTTCTGTTATGGATGCTGCTCCTTGGGATTCCAGGTGAGAGGGTGCAGAACTGTGTTGGGAGCAATCATTGGAGCCATCATGGTTTTCCCTGTCTCTGATATCTTGATCATTAGATTTAAGGCATTTGTAATTAATTTTAAGTTCTACAATTCTTGATTTTCTGGTTTCTCAAACTGATGTCCACAAATAATTCTTAAGAGTTTTAAATGAAAAATTCCTCTGCTGGAAAGTTTCTGAACATGTATAACCATGATTTGTGTGTTTACAAATCCAGGTTCGACTGTTGACATTGTGCTGACCCAGTCTTCAGGACTGTTGACTGCTCTGGGACAGAAGGCCACCACCTCCTGCAAGTCCAGTGAGAGTGTAACAGTAGGCAGTTATCATTATATCTACTGGTATCAACAGAAACCAGGACAGCCTCCCAAACTCCTTATCTATGTTGCATCCAACCTAGCATCTGGTGTCCCTGCCAGGTTCAGTGGCAGTGGGTCTGGGACAGATTTCACCCTCACCATCAATCCTGTGGAGGCTGATGATGCTGCAACTTATTACTGTCAGCAGAGTAAAAAGTATCCTCCCACAGTGCTACAGAGCTGAACAAAAACCCCCTGGGGTTGCTGCTATCTGAGTCCCTCAGCTGTCTATTAGTTTCTGACATCACAGTACACAGCTCTAGACTAATTTGGAGAATGATGTTAACCAATCAAACAAACTTTTATAAGCTGATTTATTGTTTATCCCATTCTATATACTTCATAATTTAATAATTTCCCAACAAAATATTGACCATTATGATTGTTTCTTAATTAATAACATTAATAATTATTTATTTAAATTTCTGTTAACACATATGTGTATTTTTGAGAGATTTTATAATCTATGGCCATAAAGATAAAATTTATGTAACAATTTATTACTATATTATTTATGAGAAAAAGTTCTTTCCTAGAGTTGATATCACAACAAACAATGCAGTACCCTACTGAGGGGGACCTAGGTTGTTTCCAGGTTCTGGCTGTTACAAACAGTGCAGCTTTGAACATAGTTGAACAAAGCTTTTGTAGTATGATTGTGCATCTCTTGTGAATATTCTCAAGAGTGGAATTGCTGGATCCTGAGAGAGGTTGACTTCCAGTTTCCTGAGAAACCGCCACACTGATTTCCAAAGTGGTTGCACAAGTTTCCATTCCCACCAGAAATGGATGAGTGTTCCCCTTACTCCACATCCTCTCCAATATAGGTTATCATTGGTGTTTTTGATTTTAGCCATTCTGGCAGGTGTAAGACAGTATCTCAAAGTTGTGTCTTTGAATAATTTTCTCTTCTTCTCACCTATCTCCCAGATCACATCTGAGCCTAAAATACCATCCTCACTATTCCTTTATTGAATTCTCTATCACTTAATATTTACTGTTTCTTTTTTATGTGTTCCTAAAATATAATAAATACAAATTACTTAAACTGGAAAAAGTTAAGCAAAGTCATTTAGAATGTGTGTGTGAGAGAGAGAGAAAGAGAGAGACAGAGACAGAGAGAAACAGAGAGAGAGAGAGAGAGACAGAGAGAGAGAGAGAGAGACAGAGAGAGAGAGAGAGAGAAAGAAAGGCCAGAAAATAATGTGCAAAAGTTGCTCCTTTCTTTCTACCATGTGGCATCTGGTAATCAAACTCAGGCTCATCAGTCTTCACAGTAATCACCTGAAAATTGGAAGCATACAAGAACAAATGACAAAAGTGGGAGCAAGGGGGATGAGAGTTATCCTTACTCCACAACCTCTCCAGCATAAACTATCATTGGTGTTGTTGATTTTAGCCATTCTGACAGGTTCAAGACTATATCTCAAAGCTGTTTTGATTTGCATTTCCCTGATAGCTAAGGAAGTTGAACATGCCATTAAGTATCTTTGGGCAATTTTAAATTCTTCTGATGAGAATTCTCTGTTACCTATTTTTTAATTAGGTGTTTTAGAATTTTGATGTCTACTTTGTTGAGTTATTTATATATTTTGGGGATCATACCTTTGTCTGATGTGGGGTTGGTGAAGATCTTCTCCCGTTCAGTAGTTTTCCTTTTGTCTTCTTGAGAGGTTCCTTTCTTTACTAAAGATCCTCAGTTTCAGTAGGTCCCACTTTTTCATTGTTGCTCTCATTGTCTGTGCTACGGGATTACATGTAGGAAGTGGTCTCCTGTGCCCATGCATTGCAAACTACTTCCCACTTTCTCTTCTTTCAGGTTTAGTGTGGTCAGTTTTATATTGAGGTCTTTAATCCATTTGGACTTGAGTTTTGTGCATCATGATAGATATGTATCCATATCATTCTTCTACAAGTTGACATCCAGTTATGTCAGCACCATTTGTTAAAGATGTTTTCTTTCTTCCATTGTACAATTTTAGCTTCTTTGATAAAAATCAGGTGTTCATAAGTATGTGGATTAATAACCGAGTCTTTGATTTGATTCCGTTGGTCAACATCTCTGTTTTTAAGCCAATATCAAGCAGTTTTAAACATTGTATCTCTGTAATAGAGTTTGATATCAGGGATGGAAATGCCCCTGGAAATTCCTTTATTGTATAGAATGGCTTTGGCTAGCCAGCTTTTTTGTTTTCTCACATAAAGTTGATTATTGTTCTTTCAAGGTCTGTGAAGAATTTTTTGGGATTTTGATGGGGATTACATCGAATCTATAGATTGCCAAGTTTACTATGTTGATCCAACCTATTCAAGAGCACAGGAGATCATCCAATTTTCAGATATTTTTTAAACTTCTTTCTTCAAAGACTTAAAGTTCTTGTCAAATAGGTCTTTTACTTCCTTGGTTAGTGGTAACCCAAGATACTTTATGCTATTTGTGGATTTGTGAAAGGTAATGTTTCACTGATTTTAGTCTCAGCCTCTTTATCCTTTGTGTATAGGGGGGCTACTAATTTTTTTAAATTGATAATGTATCCAGCCACATCAATGAAGGAATTTATGAGCTGTAGGAATTTTCTGGTAGACATTTTGTAGTCACATATGAACACTATCATATCATCTGCAAATCACGAAAGATTGACTTCTTCCTTTCCAATTCAAATTCTGTTGATCTCCTTATGTTGTCTTATTGCTATTGCTTGAACTGCAAGCACTATGTAGAAGAGGTATATAGAGAGTATACAGGCTTGTCTTGTTCCTGGTTCTAGTGGAATCGCTTTGAGCTTCTGTCCATTTAATTTGGTGTTTGTTGTCAGCTTGCTGTTTATTGCTTTTAATATATTTAGAGATAATTCTTGTATCCCTAATCTATTCAATACCTTCATCAGAAAAAGCTGTTGTATTTTGTCAAATACTTTTTTCGGCATCTAATGAAATGATCATATGTTTTTTTTTTCTTTCAGTTTATTTATATGATTACATCGATAGATTTTTGTATGTTGAACCAGCCCTGCATCTCAGGAAGGAAGCCTACTGGATCATAATGGATGATTTTTGATATGTCCTTGGATTATGTTTGCCAGTATTTTATTGAGAAATTTTACATCAATGTTTATGAGAAAGATTGGTCTCTAATTCTCTTTCTTGGTTCACTCGTTATGTGGTTTAGTTTCATAAATAGACTGTGCCAATGACCTTTCTGTTTCTATTGTGTGGAACACATTAAGGAGTATAGGTATTAGCTCTTCATGGAAGTTATGGAAGAATTCTGCCCTAAAACCATTTAGCCCTGGGCATTTTTTAGTTGGAGGTTTTTGATGACAGATTCTATTTCATCATGACTTATAGGTCTATGTAAATTGCTCACCTGCTCTTAATTTAACTTTAGTATATGGTATTTATCTAAAAAAATCCACTATTTTTACATTTTCCAATTTTGTGGAGTACAGATTTTCAAAATATAACCTGATCATTCTCTGTATTTCCTCCATGTCTGTTGTTATAACCCTTTTCATTTCTGATTTTGTTAATTTGGATATTCTCTTTCTGCCTTCTGGTTAGTTTGGATAATGTTTGGCTTCCTTATGTAGGCATTTAGTAGGCATTTAGTGCTATGAGCTGTCTTCTTAACGCTGCTTTCATTGTGTCCCATAAATTTGGGTATGTTGTGTAGTCATTTTCATTGAATTTTGGGAAGTCTTTTTTTTTCTCCCTTTATTTCTTCCTTGACCCATTGATGACTCAGATGAGCATTGTTGAATTCCCATGTGTTTGTGCATTTCTTGGAATTAGTATTGCTTTTGACTTCTCATTTTAGACCATGGTGATATGATAAGATACATGAGATTGTTCCAATTTTTATTGTATGTGTTGATGTTAGTTTTGTTACTGAGTATGTGGTCAGTTTTTGAGACGGTTTCATGAGGTGCTGAAAAGAAGGTATATTCTTTTCTCTTTGGATGGAATATTCTATAAATGTCTGTTAAGTCTGTTTGAGTCAAAACATCTGTTAGGTCCCTTATATCTCTGTTCATTTTTTGTCTGACTGACCAGTCCAGTGGTGGGAGGGTAGTGAAGTCTCTAACTATTAGTGTGTGGTGTTTAATGCATGATTTAAGATTTAGAAGTATTTCTTTTGCATATTAGGGTGCCCTTGTATTTGGGGCATAGATGTTCAGTATTGAGATTTCCTCTTGATAGATTTTTCCTTTCACTAATATGAAAGAACATTATTTGTCTCATTTGATTGAAGAACTAATCCCAATACTCCTCAAATTTTTCCACACAATAGAAACAGATAGAACATTACCAAACTCTGTTTATGAGGCTACAATTACCCCGATACCAAACTACAGAAAGACATTACTAAGAAAGGGAATTACAGACGAATCTCAATCGCAAACATTGATGCAAAAATATTTAATAAAATATTGGCAAATAGAATCCAAGAGCATATCAGAACCATCATTCACCAAAATCAAGTCGACTTTATCCCAAAATGCTGAGATGGATCCACACACAAAAAATTGTCACAATAATCCACCATATAAACAAACTGAAAAATAAAACCATATGATCATCTCATTAGATGCTAAAAAAGCTTTTGACAAAGAAAACATCCCTCCATGATAAAGGTCTTGGAGAGAGCAGGAATACAAGGAAAATACCTAAACATAATAAAGGCAATATACAGCAAGCCAACAGTCAACATCAGACTAAATAGAGTAAAACTTTCAGCGATTCCACTGACATAGGAACAAGACAAGGTTGTCCACTCTCTCCATATCTATTCAGTGTAGTTCTTGATGTTCTAGCTAGAGTAATAAAACACTAAAAAGAGATCAAGGGAATAAAAATCAGAAAAGAAGAAGTCAAACTCTCACTGTTGAATGATGATATGATAGTATATATATATATATATATATATATATATATATATATATATATATATTTAATCCAAAAAATTCTACCAAGGAACTTCTATGACTCACACAAACTTTCAGTAATGTAGCATGATACAAGATTAAAAAAAAACAATAGCTCTCCTATACACAGATGATAAAAGGACTGGGAAAGAAATTAGAGAAATGACACCCTTCAAAATAACCATAAATAGCAGGATTATCTCAGAGTAACTCAAACCAAACAGAGGAAAACTGGCATGACAATAACATTAAGTCTGATCTACAAGGTACCTGGCCAGCAAGTTGCTCTGATCCTGTGCAAGAAGATCCATCAGAGAGGTGAGTGTGTTCCCAACTGGCGAGTGGATGCCCCAGAAAGGGAGCACAGACATCATTCAACCCACTAAATTCTCTGATTATTCAGCGGGGACTTCTCACCCCGGCTTGTGCCTCTTTCTTCCTATCTGATCCCAGCTTGCTCTCAGGCACGACTCCTTTCTGTGGAGTCATAGGATCCCCAATTCAGCCTGCTTTGGGACTGAGGATTTGGGGACAAAGTGGTGAGTTCAACTGCACAGGAGTTCCTTTTTTTTCACTAAGCCTGAAAGCAACAAGCTAGGCCTTTTGTCTGAGAGGTCACTGGCCAACAAGGGGACCTGATCCTGTACTAGAAGATCCATCAGAGAGCATTTGAAGGAAGAGATGGGCAGGTGCCAATGCAAGAATCCATCCAACAATCTGAAAAGAAACATGAAAACACCAGAACCTAGCGAACTTACAACAGGAGGACTTGAACACCCTAATCTAGAAGAAGCAGAAAAAAAAATGACATTATGAAAGTGATAGAGACTCTTAAACAGGAGGTGAAAAACTCCCTTAAAGAAATGGATGAGAAGAAGAGCAAAAAGTTTGAAGAAATGAGTAAATCTGTAAAAGATACCTTAAGAAACCAAGAAAAAACAATCAAACAGATGATGGAAAAAGTTCAAGACTTGAAAACCGAAAAGGAGGCAATAAAGAAAACACAAACTGAGGGATGGCTGAATAATATGTAAAATCTGGGTAAACGAAGAGGGACTACAGAGACAAGCATAACCAACAAATACAAGAGATAGAAGAAAGAATCTCAAATGCTGAGACAATATAGAGAAAATAAATGCATTGATCAAAGAAAACAGCAAATCCAACAACTTATCATCACAAAAAATCCAGGACATCTCGGATACAATAAAAAACCAAACCTAAGAATGATGGGGGTAGAAGAATTACAGCTCAAAGGCCCTGAAAATATGTTCAACAAAATTATAGAAGAAAACGTTCCCAACCTAAAGAAGAATATTCTTATGAAGGCACAAGAAGCATACTGAACACCAAATAGACTGGATCAAAACAAAAAAATCCCCTCGCCATATAATAATCAAAACACAAAACATACAGAATAAAGAAAAAATATTAAGAGCCACAAAGGAAAAGGTCAAGTAACTTATAAAGGTAAACCTGTCAGACTTACACCGGACCTCTCTATGGAAACCATGGAAGCCAGGTCTTGGATAGATGTGCTTCAAAAACTAAGAGACCATGGATGCAAGCCCAGACTACTATACCCAGCCAAGCTTTCATTCACCATCAATGGAGAAAACAAAATATTCCAGGATAAGAACAAATGTAAATAATTCATAGCCACAAATCCAGCCTTACAGAAAGTCATAGAAGGAAAATTGCAACCCAAGGAATCTAACATTGCCAACACTGCCTATAATAAGTCAGACATCTTGTGACCCTTCACCAGCACAAGTCAAAGAAGGAAAACATAGAAACTCTACCACAAGAAAAGTAATTATAATAATGACTGTAGATAACAACCACTGGTCATAAATATCACTTAATATCAATGGACTCAATTCACCTATAAAAAGGCACAGGATAAGAGATTGGATATGAAAACAGGATCCAGCATCCTGCTGTATACACGAAACAAACGTCAATCACAAAGACAGACATTTACTCAGAGTAAAGACTTGGGAAGAGGTTTTTCAATCAACCGGACCTAAGGAACAAGGGAGTGTGGCTATACTAATATCTTTAAAAATTGACTTCAAGCTAAAATATATCAGAAGAGATGGAGAAGGACCCTTTATATTCATAACAGAAACAATTCATCAGGGTGAAGTCTCAATCCTTAATATCAATACCCCTAATATAGAAGCATCCACATATGTAAAAGAAACATTACTTGAGCTCAAGGCACTCATCAAACTCCACACACTAATTGTAGAAGACTTCAACACTCCTATCTCACCAATGGACAAGTCAATCACACAAAAACTTAACAGAAAAGTAAGAAAACTAATGGAGATAATGAAACAAATGGCCTTAGCAGACATTTATAGAACATTCCAGCCAAATAGGAAAGAATAGACATTCTTCTCAGTACCTCATGGAACCTTTTCAAAAACTGACCACATACTCAGTAACAAAGCAAACTTACAAACATACAAAAAAAATTAGTAAACACCTGTGTCTTATCGGATCACCATGGAATACAGTTAGAATTTAACAATAATTCTATGCACAGCAAGCCTACAAACTCATAGAAATGGAACAGTCAACTTTTAAACCACTCCTGGGTCAAGGAGGTAATAAAGAAAGAAATTAATTCCTTTAATTCAATGAAAATAAAGACACAGCATATCCAAACCTATGGGACACTATGAAAGCAGTGCTAAGAGGAAAGTTCATAGCTCTAAGTGCTCACATTAAAAAAAAAATGGAGAAAACTCACATTAAAGACTTAACAGTACAGCTGAATGCTCTAGAAAAAAAAGAAGCAGAATCACCCAGGAGGAGTAGAAGACTGTAAATAGTCAAACTGAGGGCTGAAATCAACAAAATAGAAACACAGAAAGCAATCCAAAGAATTAATGAAACAAAGAGCTAGATGTTTGAGAAAGTTAGCAAGATTGACAAACTTTTATCCAAAATAATCAAAGGCAGAGAAAAAAACATGCAAATTGACAAGATCAGAAATGAATATGGGGACATAACAACACACACTGAGGAAATCCAAGAATCATTAGGTCTTACTTCAAAGGCTTAAATGCCACAAAGTAGGAAATTGTAAAAGAAATGGACTTGTTTTTAGATAAATACCATTTACCAAAATTGAACCAAAAAAATCCCAAAACCTGATGGTTTTAATGCAGAATTTTATCAGAACGTCCAAAAAGAGCTGATACCTATACTCCTTAATGTGATTCACATGATAGAATCAGAAGAGTCATTGCCAAACTCTTTTTATGAAGCTACAATCACCCTGATACATAACCACACAAAGACCCAACCAAGAAAGAGAATTACAGACCAATCTCACTCATAAACATCGATGTAAAAATTGTCAATGAAATTTTGGCAAACATAATCCAAGAAGACATTAAAAAAAATATCCAATATGATCAAGTCGGCTTCATCCCAGAGATGCAGGGCTGGTTCAATATATGAAAATCGATCAATGTAATCCATCAAATAAATAATCTGAAGAAAAAATGATTATTTCATTTATGCAGAAAAAGCATTTGACAAAATTCAACACCCCTTTATGGTAAAGATTTGGAGAGGATAGGGATACAAGGATCATACCTAAATATAATAAAAACAATATATAGCAAAACAACAGCCATTATCAAATTAAATGGAGAGAAACTCAATATCATTCCACTAAAATAAGGAAAAAGACAAGGCTGTCCACTCTCACCATATCTCTTCAACATAGTTCTTGAAGTTCTAGCAATAGCAATAAGACAACATAAAATATCGAGATAATTCAAACTGGAAAAGAAGAAGTCAAACTTTCGTTATTTGTAGATGATATGATAGTATACATTAGTGACACCCAAATTTCTACCAAAGAACTCCTACAGCTGATAAATAACTTCAGTAAAGTCGAAGGTTACGAGGTCAACTCAAAAAAAAAAATCAGTTGCCTTCCTCTACACAAAGGATAGAGAAGCAGAGAGGGAAATCAGAGAAACTTCACCTTTTACGATAGCCACAAATACCATAAAGTATCTTGGGGTAACTCTAACCAAGGAAGGGAAAGATCTATTTGTCAAGAACTTTAAGTCTTTGAAGAAAGAAATTGAAGAGGACACCAGAAAATGGAAAGATCTCCCATGATCTTAGATGGTTAGGATCAATATGGAAAAATGGCAATTCTACAAAAGGCAATCAATAAATTCAATGCAATCCCCATTAAAATTTCAACAAAATTCTTCACAGACTTGAGAGAACAATAATCAATCACCTTTATATAGAAAAACAAAAATCTCAGGATAGCCAAAAATCCTTTACAATAAAGGAACATCTGCAGGCATTACCATCCCCGACTTCAAACTCTATTACAGAGGTACAGTAATGAAAACAGCATGGTATTGGCATAAAAACAGAGATGCTGACCAAAGGAATCGAGTCAAAGACCCAGACATTAATCCACAAACCTATAAACACCTGATTTTCGACAAAGGAGATAAAAGTATATAATGGAACAAAGAAAGCATCTTTAACACATGGTGTTGGCATAACTGGATGTCAACCTGTAGAAGAATGAAAGTAGATCCATATCTATCACCATGCACAAAACTCAAGTCCAAATGGATTAAAGACCTCAACATTAATCTGACCACATTGAACCTGACAGAAGAGGAAGTGGGAAGTAGTCTACAAGACATGGGCACAGGAGACCACTTACTAGGTAGAACACCAGTAGCATAGACAATAGGGGCAACATTATACAATGGAACCTCCTAAAACTGAGAAGCTTCTGTAAAGCAAAGGACACTGTCATTAAGACAAAAAGGAAACCTACTAATTGGGAGACGATCTTCACCAATCCCAAATCAGACAAATTTCTGATCTCCAAAATATATAAAGAACTCAAAAAATTAAACTTTAAAAAGCTAATTAACCGATATAAAAAAAAATGGAGTACTGAACTGAACAGAGAATTCTTAATAGAAGAAGTTCAAATGGAAAAAAAGACACTTCAGGTCATGCTCAACCTCCTTAGCCATCATTGAAATGCAACTCAAACCACCTTGTGACACCATCTTATACCTGTCAGAATGGTTAAAATCAAAAACACCAATGATAGTCTTTGCTGGAGAGGATGTAGAATAAGGCGAGCACTCATCAATTGCTTGTGGGAATGCAAACTTGTGTGACCACTTTGGAAATCAGTGTGGGAGTTTCTCAGGAAATTCGGGATCAACCTACCCCAGGATCCAGCAGTACTACTCTCAGGAATATACCCAAGAGATGTCCAATCATACTACAAAAGCATTTGTTCAACTATGTTCATATCAGCATTATTTTTAATAATAGAACATGGAAAACACCTAGATACCCCTCAATGGAAGAATGGATACAATGGAAGAACAAGGAGTGGAATATATATGCAATAGAATACTATTCAGCGGTAAAAAAAAATAACATCTTGAATTTTGCATGCAAATGAATGGAAATATAAAACACTTTACTGAGTGAGATAACCCAGCCCAAAAAGATGATTATGGTAAGTACTTACTGATTAGTGGATTCTAGCCATAAATAAAAGACATTGAGCCTATAATTCGTGATCCTAGAGAAGCTAAATAAGAAGGTGAACCCAAAGAAAAACATATACTTATCCTCCTGGATAATGGAAGTAGACAACATTGCCCGGCAAAAATTGGGAACTTGGGGGTGGGAGTGGGATATGGTGAGAGGAGACAAGGGGAGAGAGAAGGGAGAAGGGGAGAATGGGGAGAGCTTGGGGGAATGGGATGGTTAGGATAAAGTAAGATGGATATGGGAGCAGGGAAGTAGATATTTTAATTAAGGGAACTATTTTAGGGGTGGCAAGAGACTTGACTCTACAGGGCTTCCCAGGTGTCCCAAGAAGATGTCCCCAGCTTTTTCCTTGTGCAGCAGAGGAGAGGGTGCCTGAACTGGCCTTCTCCCATGGCCACATGATGAATATCTTGCATATCACCAAAGAAATCTCATCTGGAAATTAATGGATATAGAGACAGAGACTAACATTGGGGCACTGGACTGAGCTCCCAAGGTCCAAATGAGGAGCAGAAGGAGGGAGAACATGAGCAAGGAAGTCAGGACCACAAGGGGTGTGTCCACCCACTGAGATGGTGGGACTGATCTAATGGGAGCTCACCAAGGCCAGCTAGTTTGGGGCTGATGAAGCATGTGATCAAACTGGACTCTCTGAACGTGGGCTGTCAATGAGAGCTGACTGAGAACCCAAGGACAATGGCATTGGGTTTTGATTCTACTGCATGGACTGGCTTTGTGGGAGCCTGGTTTGTTTGGATGCTCACCTTCCTAGACCTAGATGGAAGGGGAGAACCTTGAAATGCCCATGGGTCCAGGAATCCTGACTTCTCTTAGGACTAGAGAGGGACAGGGTGGAGGAAAGGGGAGGGGAATGGGAGGTGGGGGGAGTGACAAATTTTAAGAAAGAAAGAAAGAAAGAAAGAAAGAAAGAAAGAAAGAAAGAAAGCACAGATTAAGAGAATGTATACAAAAACCGGATACAACATTCTGCTGATTAAAAGAAACAAATGAGTGCTGAGGAGTTCCATCCAGAGAGGTGAGTGTGTGCTATCCAGGCGGACTGTCCCAGAAGATAGAATACCCCCCCAGCTTATGCTGCAGGGTCTTCTGTGTTCCACTTGAATCTGCCCTGCCCCCACAGTTGCCCTTTTGTCTCCAGTGTCCTTGGAATACCAACTATCCCTATTTCAATGCTGAGGAGTTCCATCCAGAGGGATATCCCTATTTCAGTGCTGAGGAGTTCCAACAGAGGGCTTTCCCTGTATCTGTGCTGAGGAGTATCATCCAGAGGGTGCTGATGAGTACCATCTAGAGGGACAGGAACAGTTCCTGCTCCTGCCCTAAAGAGCTCTACCCAGAGAGTCAGTCGCAGCAAAAACTGAACCAAGACACCAAGACTCTCCTGGCTCCATTTGAAGGAAGAGATGGGCAGTCACCAATGGAAGAATTCCTGCAACAACCTGAAAGGCAACATGGCATCACCAGAATCCAGGGATCATGAAACTAGAAGAATTGAACACCCTACTCCAGAAGAAATAGAAGAAATAGACTCTAAGCGAAAATATATGAAAATAATAGAGGAACTTAAACAGGAGGTGAAAATCTGCCATAAAGAAATGTAGATAACAAACAAAAAAAGTAGATGAAATGAATAAATCTCTCAAAGATACCCAAGAAAAAAAAAGAAATCCAAGAAAAAACAATCAAACAAGTAAGGGAAACAGTTCAAGACTTGAAAAATGAAATGGAGGTAAGGAAGAAAACACAAACCGAGGGAAGGCTGGATATGGAAAATGTGGACAAATGAATAGGAACTGCAGAGACATGTATTACCAACAGAATACAAGATTTAGAAGAAATAATCTCAGACACTGAAGATACTGTAGAGGTATAGCATGAGGGCCTGCTTGTTGGGGTTTCCGTCCCGCCCGGTACCCCAACAGCCGGCAAATCCCAAAGAGAAATTACACACAGGACTCCATAAGGTTATAAACTGATTGGCCCATCAGATCAGGCTCCTTATTAGTCCTTGTAACTTACATTAATTTTTTATCATTATCTATGTTAGTACATGGCTCCATACCTTTCTCAGCTGGGCAAGTTACATGTTGCCTCTTCAGTGGTCTGCGCAGGAGTGGCTGAGAGAGCTTCTGCTTCCAGAATACTCCCAGTCTCTTTGCTCCACCCCTACTTCCTGTCTGGCTTTCCCGCCTATACTACCTGCCTGGCCAATCAGCATTTTATTAAAATATGATTGACAGAATACAGACAATTCTCCTGCAACACAGAGGAAATAAACTCACTGATTAAAGAACAAAACAAATCCAGCAAATTCTTAACACAAAACATCCAGGAAATCTGGGACACCATGAAAATGCCAAACCTAAGAATAATAGGAATAGAAGAAGGAGAAGATTTACAGCTCAAAGGCCCAGAAAATATATTCACCAAAATTATTGAAGAAAACTTTCCCAATCTAAAGAAGGATATTCCTATGAAGGTACAAGAAGCATATAGAATACCAAATAGACTGGATCAAAAAAAGAACATCCCCTCATCATATAATAATCAAAACACAAAACAAACAAAATAAAGAACAAATATTAATAGCTGCAAGGGAAAAAGATCAAGTAACATATAAAGGGAACCCTATCAGAATTACACCTGACTTCTCAATGGAAACCATGAAGGCCAGAAGGTCTTCAATAGATGTGCTGCAGAAACTAAGAGACCAATAATGCAAGCCCAGACTACTATACCCAACAAAGCTTGCATTTACCATCGATGGAGAAAACAAGATATTCCAGGACAAAAAAAAGATTTAAACTATACATAGCCACAAACCCAGCCCTACAGAAAATACTAGAAGGAAAACCACAGACAAAGGAAGCCAACAACACTCATAATAACACAAGCATCTGACAACCCTCCACTAGCACAACTCAAAGAAGGGAAACACACAAACACTACCACCAGGAAAAATAACTGGAGTCAACAACCACTGGTCATTAATATTGCTTAATATCAATGGACTCAACTCACTTATAAAAAGTCACAGGTTAAGAAAATGGATACATAATCAGGATCCAACATTCTGCTCCCTACAAGAAACACACCTCAAACACAAAGACAGACATTACCTCAAAGTAAAGGGTTAGGAAAAGGTTTTCCAATCAGATACAATCTGATTGTATCAAAGAAACAATCGAGTGTGGCTATATTAATATCTAACAAAATAGATATCAAAATAAAATTAATCAGAAGAGATGGAGATGGACGCTTTATACTCAAATCAGGAACAATTCATCAGGAGGAAGTCTCAATCCTGAATATCTATACACCTAATATAAAAGCACCCACATATGTAAAAGAAACACTTCTAGAACTTAGAACATTCATCAAACCCCACACTCTAACAGTGCGTGATTTCAACACACCTCTCTCACCAATGGACAAGTCAACCAGACAGAAATTTAACAGAGAAATAAGAGAACTAACAGATGTAATGAACCAAATGGACCTAACAGACATCTATAGAACAATCCACCCAAACAGAAAAGAATATACATTCTTCTTAGCATCTCATGGAACCTTCTGAAAAATTGATCACATAATTTGTAACAAAGCTAACATCCATAGATATAAAGACATTGTAGTAATCACCTGTGTACTATCAGATCACCATGGAATAAAGTTAGAATTCAACGATAATTCTAAACCCAGAAAGCCTACAAACTCATGGAAACTGAACAGTCAACTACTGAACCATCCCTGGGTCAAGAAAGAAATAAAGAGAGAAATTAAAGTCTTCCTTGAATTCAATGAAAATAAAGACACAACATACTCAAACCTATGGGACACTATGAAAACAGTGCTAAGAGGAAAGTTCATAGCACTAAATGCCCACATAAAGAAAACAGAGAAGGCACACATTAGTGACTTAACATCACACCTGAAAGCTATAGAAAAAAAAGAAGCAGACTCACCCAGGAGGAGAGGACTGGAAATAATCAAACTGAGGTCTGAAACTAACAAAATTGAAACACAGAAAGTAATCCAAAGAATCAATGAAACTAAGAGCTGGTTCCTGGAGAAAATCAACAAGACTGACAAACCCCTAGCTAAACTAATCAAATGCCAGAGAGAGAACACGCAAATTAACAAGATCAGAAATAAAAAAGGGGACATAATCACAGACACAGAGGAAATTCAGAGAATCACTAGATCTTACTACAAAACACTGTATGCCATAAAATTGGAAAATGTGGAAGAAATGGACACTTTTTTAGATAAATACAATTTACCAAAATTAAGTCAAGACCAGGTAAGCAGTTTAAAGAGACCTGTAATTCACGAGGAAATAGAAGCTGTCATCAAAAACCTCCCTACCAAAAAAAGCCTTGGTCCAGATCGTTTCAATGGAGAATTCTATCAGATCTTCCAAGTAGAGTTAAATGCTATACTCCTTAAAGTGTTTCACTAAATAGAATCAGAAGAGTTATTGCCTAAATACTTTTATGAAGCTACAGTCATCCTGATACCAAAACCACACAAAGACTTAACCAAGAAAGAGAATTACAGACCAATCTCACTCATGAACATTGATGTAAAAATTCTCAATAAAAAACAGAATCCAAGAACACATTCAAAAAATTGTACATTATGATCAAGTAGGTTTCATCCCAAGGAGGCAGGGCTGGTTCAACTAAAAAAAAAATCTATCAACGTAATCCATCATATAAATAAACTGAAGGAAAAAAGCTATATCATCATTTCATTGGATGCCGAAAAAGCATTTGATAAAATTCAACATCCCTTTATGATAAAGGTCTTGGAGAGATCAGGAATACAAGGTTCATTCCTAAATATAATAAGGCAATATACTGCAAACCGACAGCGAACATTAAATTAAATGGAGAGAAACTCAAAGACATCCCACTAAAATCTGGAACAAGATAAGACTGTCCACTCTCCCCATATCTCTTCAATATAGTGCTTGAAGTTCTAGCAAAAGCAATAAGACGACCTAAGGAGATCAAGTGGATTCGAATTGGAAAGGAAGAAGTCAAACTTTCGTTATTTGCAGATGATATGATAGTGTACATAAGCGACCCCAAAAACTCTACCAAAGAAGTCCTTCAGCTGATAAACACCTTTAGTAATGTGGCAGGATACAAGATCAACTCCAAAAAATCAGTTGACCTCCTATACACATAGAACAAAGATACAGAGAGGGAAATCAGAGAAACATCACCTTTCACAATAGCCACAAATAGCATAAAATATGTTGAGGTAACTCTAACCAAGTAAGTGAAAGATCTATTTGACAAGAACTTTAAGGTTTTGAAGAAATATAAAGAGGAGGATACCAGTAAATGGAAAAATCTCCCATGCTCTTGGATTGGGAGGATCAACATAGTAAAAATGGCAATTTTACCAAAAGCAGTCTATAGATTCAATGCAAAATCCCCATCAAACTCCCAGCGAAATTCTTCACAGACCTTGAGAGAACAACATTCAAGTTTATATGGCAAGACAAAAAAACCCAGATAGCCTAAACAATCATATACAATAAAAGTACTTCTGGAGGAACTACCATCCCTGACTTCAAACTCTATTTCAGAGTGACAGTAATGAAAACAGCTTGGTATAGGCACAAAACCAGGTGTTGACCAATGGAATCAAATCTAAGCCCCAGATCTTAATCCACAAACCTATGAACACCTGATTTTCGACCAAGATGCTAAAACAATACAATGGAAGAAAAAAGCAACTTTAACAAATGGTGCTGGCATAACTGGATGTCAACCTGTAGTAGAATGAAAAGAGATCCATATCTATCAGTATGTACAAAACACAAGTCCAAATGGATTAAAGAGCTCAACATAAATCTGACCACAATGAACATGACAAAAGAGAAAGTGAGAAATAGTCTACAAGACATGGGCACAGGAGACCACTTACTAGGTAGAACTACAGTAGCACAGACAACAATAAATAAGTGGAACCTCAGGAAACTGAGAAGCTTCTGTAAAGCAAAGGACACTGTCAATAAGACCAAAAGGCAACCTACTGATTGGGAGAAGATCTTCACCAACCCCTCATCAGACAAAGGTCTGATCTCCAAAATATACAACAAACTCAAGAAACTAGATACTAAAACTCTAATTAACCCAATTAAAAAATGGGGCACTGAACTGAACAGAAAATTCTCAACAGAAGAAATTTGAATGGCCAAAAGTCACTTAAGGTCATGCTCAACCTCCTTAGCGATTAGGGAAATGCAAATCAAAACAACTTTGAGATACCATCTTATACCTGTCAGAATAGCCAAAATCAAAAACACCAATGATAGCCTATGCTGGAGAGGATGTGGTGTGAGGGGAACACTCATCCATTGTTGGTGGGAATGCAAACTTGTGCAGCCACTGTGGAAATCAGTGTGGCGGTTTCTCAGGAAACTGGGAGTCAACCTACCTCAGGACCCAGCAATTCCACTCTTGGGAATATACCCAGGAGATGTCATATCTTACTACAAAAGCATTTGTTCAACTATGTTTATAGCAGCTCTATTTGTAATTGCCAGTACCTGGAAACAACCTACATGCCCCTCAATAGAAGAATGGTTAAAGAAGGTGTGTAACATATACACATTAGTGTTTTACTTAGCGGTAGAAAACAATGACATTTTGAATTTTGCATACAAATAGATGGAAATAGAAAACGCTTTACTGAGTGAGGTAACCCAGACCCAAAAAGAGGAATATGGTATGTATTTTCCATAGAATCACTCTTAAGTGGATTCTAGCCATAATTTAAGGACTTCAAGCCTATAATTCATGATTATATAGAAGCTAAATAAGAAGGTAAACCTAAAGAAAATCATATAGTTATCCTCCTGAATATTGGAAGTACACAAGATTGCCAGGACAAACTTGGGTGCATGGGGGTGGTGGGGTGGGGGTGGATATAAGGGGAGATGGGTAGAGAGAGGGGAGAAGGGGAGGATTGGAGAAAGCTTGGAGGAATGTAATGGGTGGGATGGAGGAAGGGTGAATATGGGAGCAGGGAAGTGAATATCTTAATTAAGGAAGCCATTTTAGGGTTAACTAGGGACTTGTCTCTAGAGGGGTTCCCAGGTCCAAGGAGAGATCCCCAGATTGTTCCCTGGGCATCAGAGGAGAGGGTGCCTGAACTGGCCTTGTCCCATAATAATACTGATGAAAATTTTGCATATCACCATAGAACCTTCATCTGGCAATGGATGGAGATAGAGACAGAGATCCATATTGGAACACTGTACTTAGCTCCCAAGGTCCAAATACGGAGCAGAAGGAGGGAGAAAATGAAGGAAGTCAGGATCACAAGGGTTGTGTCCACCCACAGAGACAGTGGGACTGATCTATGCAGCTAGGCCAGCTGGACTGTGAGTGATGGAGCATGTGATCCAAATGGACACTCTGAATGTGATTGGCAATGAAGGCTGACTGAGAAGCCAAGGACAATGGCACTGGATTTTGATTCTACTGCATGGACTGACTTTGTGGGAGCCTGGAATGTTTGGATATTCACCTTTATAGTCCTGGATGGAGGGGAGAGGACCTTGGACTTCCCACGGGCAGGGAATCCTGACTGCTCTTAGGACTAGAGAAGGAGGGGGAACTGTGGAGGGGGAGGTTGGGTTGGGGAGGGAAAAGGGATTCGGGGAGGAGGTGGAAATTTTAAATAAACAAATAAATAAATAAATAAATAAATAAATTTTGAAAATAAATAAATAAAAGAAACACATGTCAACCGCATAGACAGACACTACCTCAGAGTAAAGGACTGAGGGAAAGTTTTCCAATTAAATGAACCTAAGAAACAAGTGGGTGTGGTTACTGTAATATCTAACAAAATTGATTTCCAGCTAAAATCAAGCAGAAGAGATGGAGAAGGACACTTTATACTCATAACAGGTGCAATTAGTCAAGATGAAGTCTCAATCCTGAATGTATATGCCCCTAATGTAAAAGCACCCACAATGTAAAAGAAACATTTGTAGAATTCAAATCACACATCAAACCCCACACTCCTTTCTCACCAATGGACAGGTCAACCAGTCAGAAACTTAACAGAGAAATAATGGAACTAATAGATATAATGAATAGATGGGCTTAACAGACATCTATAGAACATTCCACCCAAACAGGAAAGAATATACCTTCTTCTCAACATCTTATGGAATCCTCTTAAAAATTGATCACATATTCAGTAACAAAAGAAACATCCACATATACAAAAAAAATTGGAGATACCACCTGTGTCTTTTTGGTTCACTATGGTGTAGAGTTAGAAATTTAACAACAATTCTACCTCAGAAAGTCTACAAACTCATGGAAAATGAACAGTCAACTATTGAACCACCACTGGGTCAAGGAAGAAATAAAGAAAGAAATTAAAGTCTTCCTTGAATTCAATGAAAATAAGGACACAACATACCAAAACTTATGGCACACTATGAAAGCAATGCTAAGAGGAAAGTTCATAGCGCTAAATGAAGAAAACAGAGAACATTCACATTAGAGACTTAACATCACACCCGAAAGCTCTAAAAAAAAGAAGTAGACTCACCCAGGAGAAGTAGAAGAATAGAGACAATCAAACTGAGGGCTGAAAACAACAAAATAGAAACACAGAACACAATTCAAAGAATCAATGAAACAAAAAAAACTGGTTCTTTGAGAAAATCAACAAGAATGACAAACCCCTATCCAAACTAATCAAAAGGCAGAGAGAGAACCATCAAATTAACAAAATCAGAAGTGAAAAGTGGGACATAACAACAGACAATGAGGAAATTCAGAGAAATATTAGGTCTTACTACAAAAGCCTGTATGACTTTAGAAAATGTAAAGGAAATCGACATTTTTTAGATAATTACCATTTATCAAAATTAAATCAAGACCAGGTGAACAATTTAAATAGACCTATAAGTCACAAGGAAATAGAAGCTGTCATAAAAAACCTAACAATGAAAAAAAGCCCTAGACCAGATGATTTTAGTACAGAACTCTTTTAGAACATACAAGAAATGTAAATACCTATACTCCTTAATGTGTTCTACTTAATAGAAACAGAAGAGACATTGTCAAACTCTTTTTATGAAGCCATAGGTACCCTGATACCAAAACTACACAAAGACTCAATCAAGAAAGAGAGTTATAGACCAATGTCACTCATGAACATCGATGCAAGAATGCTCAAGAAAATATTGGCAAACCAAATCTAAGAACACATCAAAAATATCATCCATTATGATCCAGTAGGCTTCATCCCAGAGATGCAAGGTTCAACATTTGAAAATCTATCAATGCAATTCATCATATAAATAAACTGAAAGAAAAAACCCATGTGATCATTTTATTAAATGCTGGAAAAGTATCTGACAAAATTCAACACCCCTTTGTGATAAAGGTCTTGGAGAGATAAGGGATACAAGGATCATATCTATAATAAAAGCAATATACAGCAAGCTGACAGTTAACATTAAATTAAATGGAGAGAAACTCAAAGCCATTCCACTAAAATTATGAACAAGACAAGCCTGTCTACTCTCTGCATATCTGTTCAACATAGTGCATGAAGTTATAGCAATAGCAATAACACAACATAAGGAGATGAAGGGCATTTGTATCAGAAAGGAAGATATCAAACTTTCATTATTTGCTGATGATATGAGAGTGTACATAAACAATCCCAAAAACTCTAACAAAGAACTTCTCCAGCTGATATACACCTTTAGTAATGTGGCAGGTTACAAGATCATCTCAAATAAATCAGTAGCTCTCCTATACACAAAGGATAAAGAAGTAGAGAGGGAAATCAGAGAAAGGTCACCTTTCACGATAGCCATAAACAGCATAAGTGTCTTGGGGTACCACTAACTAAGGAAGTGAAATATTTGTTTGACAAGAACTCAAGAACTTTAAGGCTTTGATGAATAAAGATTGAAAAGATAACAGAAAATGGAAATGCTCTTGGATACGTAGGATAGACATAGTAAAAATGGCAGTTCTACCAAAAGAAATCTATAATTTCAAAGCAATCCCCATCAAAAGCCAAACAAAATTCTTCACAGACCTTGAGAGAATAATAATCAACTTCATAATGAAAAGCAAAAAACCTGGGAGAAACAAAACAATCCTATACAATAAAGTAACTTCCAGAGGCATTACCAACCCTGCCATCAAACTCTATTACAGAACTAAAGTAATGAAAACAGCTTGATATTGGCATAAAAACAGAGATGTTAAACTATGAAATCAAATCAAAGACGCAGATATTAATCCACAAACCTATGAACACTTGATTTTAGACACAGAAGCTAAAATTATACAACGGAAGAGAGAAAGCATCTTTAAAAATGGTGCTAACATAACTGGTTGTCAACCTGTAAAGAATGAAAATAGATTCATATCTGTCATCATGCACAAAACTCAACTCCAAATGGATTAAAGACCTCAATAAAAATCTGAATACACTGACCCTGTTAAAAGAGAAAAAGAAAAGTAGCCTGCAACACATAGGCACAGTAGACTACTTCCTACATATAAATCCAGTAGCACAGACAATAAGAAAAACAATGAACAAATGGGACCTACTGAAACTGAGAAACTTTTGTGAAGCAAAGGAAACTGTCATTAAGTCAAAAAGGCAACCTACTGAATGAGAGAAGATCTTCACCATCCCCGCATTAGAAAAAGGTCTGATCTCCAAAATATATAAAGAATACAAGACACTAGACATTAAAATTCTAAATAACCCAATTAAAAAATGGGGTAATAAACTGAACAGAGAATTCTAAACAGAAGAATTTAAAATGGCCAAAAGATATTTTATGATATGTTCAGCTTCCTTATCTATCAGGGAAATATAAATCAAAACAACTTTGAGAAACCGTCTTACACCTGTCAGAATGGGTAAAGTCGAAAACACCAAAGATAACCTAGGCTAGAGAGGATGTAGAGTAAGGGTAACACTCATCCATTGCTGGTGGGAATGCAAACTTGTGCAACCACTTTGGAAATCAGTGTGGTGGTTTCTCAGAAATTTCCAGTCAACCTACCTCAGGAT
Source organism: Myodes glareolus (assembly GCF_902806735.1). NCBI lineage: Eukaryota > Metazoa > Chordata > Mammalia > Rodentia > Cricetidae > Myodes > Myodes glareolus. Next base: position 3,424,241 of record NW_025965008.1, on the reverse strand, counting down.
CCAGCAATATCACTCTTGGGAATATACCCAAGAGATGCCCAATCATAGTACACAAGCATTTGTTCAACTATGTTCTTAGCAGCATTATTAGTAATAACAAGAACCTGGAAACACTGGAAACAACTTAAGTGCCCTCAGTGGAAGAATGGATAAAAAAAGTGTGGCACATATACACTTTAGAATTCTACTCAGTGCAAAAAAAATGGATGGAAATAGAAAACACTTTACTGAGTGAGATAACCCAGATGCAACAAGATGAATATGGTATGTACTCACTCATAAGTGGATTCTAGCCAAAAGCAAAGGACACTGAACCTATAATTCATGATTCTAGAGAAGTTAAATAAGAAGGTGAACCCAAAGAAAAATATATATTTATCCTCTTGGATATTGGAAATAGACAAGATCAAAGGGCAAAAGTTGAGAGCATGGGTTGGGAGTGGGATGGGAAGAAGGGGAGATGGGGAGAGAGAAGGGAGAAGGGGAGGATTGGGGAGAGCGCTGAGGAATGGGATGGTTGAGATGGAGGAAGGGTAGATATGGGGGCAGGGAAGAAGACATCTTCATTAAGGGAGCCATTTTAGGGTTGGCAAGAGACTTGGGTCTAGAGGGGTTCCCAGGTGTCCAAGGAGATGTCCCCAGCTAGGTCCTTGGGCAGCAGATAAGAGGGTGCATGAAATGACCTTATCCCATAGCCACACTGTGAATAATTTGCATATTACCATAGAACCTTCATCTGGCGATGGATAAAGATAAAGACAGAGATCCATACTGGAGCACTGGACTGACCTCCCAAGGTCCAGATGAAGACCAGAAGGAGAGAACATGAGCAAGGAAGTTAGGACCAAGAGGGGTTGGTCCACCCATGGAGATGGTGGGACTGATCTAATGGGAGCTCATCAAGGCCAGCTGGACTGGGACTGAATGGCATGTGATCTAAATGTGCTCTCTGAATGTGGCTTACAATAATTGTAGCCGCAGGACGATTGGTAAAGAAAAGTCCTCAGACTATCTTGATACAAAATATACAGCCTTAATAAACAGAAGTAAGACTTACAACAGCTTACACCAGAATCCAAACAATCCATCAGGACGCTGGAGCCAGGCAAAAAAGAGAGCGCACTTGCTAGGTTTATAGGCAGGCTTTTGCCTGAGGGCGGCATGCCCCCAAAACAAAATATGATTGGCTGAACTCCCCTATCATCTCTCCCTTTTTTCTAAAATAAGACAGAACCAAACCAAATACAACTATATACAATAGAAGCAAATAATAAATATAAAGTTACAAACAACAAACAATGTTAAGCAAGAAACATATAACAAAAGTCCTGCTAAACATTCTATCTCAGGGAGTCTAAATAATGTAGATGGTAACTACAACTATCTAATCTTCAACTCCATCAAAGATCTGAGAAGAAAAATAATTTTACTCAAGCAGCACGGAAGTACAAGCAGGAAACTTCCGAAATGTGCAATGAATGGAAGAGACAACTGAATACCTGGGCAATCACCCAAAGTCTTGTATGCAATGTTGAGTCAACCAACTTTGGCTAAGGCCTGATGTAACTGACATGCCATTTTTCAAAGGCAAGAAACCTTTTAGGACTCCCTCACCCTGTCTTATCAAGATAAGTCAATCCAGCTTTTATCCATTTATGGATATTCTGTAATTCTGTCAGTGATAGAGGTATGGGATTTTTCTTTGCCCAAAGGCCATTTCTGCCAGGAAGAAGACAAGCTCCATGTGGAGTGTCTTTGGTGCTCAACATTCTCTCAAGAGTAAAGCAGTGATGCCAGGAGCGATTGTGTCTCACAACTATAGAACTATGAGTTAGATTAAAGGCCATTTTCCACAGCTCTTCGAAGAGGTTGAAGATTATACTATCTATACTAATTATGATCTCTATGCACCTAAATAACATGATTAGCCTAAATATAAATATAATAAACATATATGGCTATTGATTTCTATCTATCTACTTGAAGACTAAGAGAATGAACAACTGTGGAATGAGTGAGGACAATGACCTCCAAATGTAAACAATGTACATAAATATCTTAATCAGAGGTAGGAATGTAAATATATGTATATATATTAATACAAATAGAGGTAGAAACATACTCACATACAACATTCAATATATCAATGTACAAAAATCAATACCAATACAATTTTCTAAAAACATTAACTCACAAATACCAATATATTATTATCCCATCACCAATCAATACCCCCCTTTTTTTGATAGACACCCCTGAGTTTATAAAATACCTCCCCCATTCCCTCATCCCTATATCAATTATAACCAATCCCTAACATTTGGTGTGAGAGAGTTGTAAATAGTCTCTGAATAAGTTGAGGAGGTCTGGCCAGAGTGTTGTCAAATATTGTGCATCATCCGGAACCGTTTTGTGTAGCTGGTACCAAAAAAACAGGTCTAAAAAATAGCACTATCAACATTATGACGTCACAGTAACCAGGTGGAGTTGGTGTTGTGGGGCCCCATCTTCATCCTAGAAGTTTTAAAGATTACTGCAGGAAAATTTATTGTTCGTTATAGGAAAGTTAAACATTATCTACGAAGACATATACAGACATATATATATATACATATATATATATGTATATATTAATAAAGATAGAAAGAGATGTGGGGAAAGGCAAAGAAAATATATCAACTACAGTTATTCTGTCCCGTATCTTGGCTCTTCACATGAGACAGAAACTCTGGGATATCTCTTATCAACAGGCTTGGAAATGAAGAGGGACTGAGCCATTGTCCAACTCCAAAACCAGCTCTACATATTTATAAATAAATGCATATTAGTACATATTAAAAAAATAGTAATACTTACCTAAACTATTTGGATTCATTGTTGATGCTCTTTCGGTCATAGGCGGGTTTTATATTCAATTATCCAGGGTCCCTTGGATCCTTTGAAAATGAGTCTTTTCCTGTGGAGACAAGAAGAGAACCCTGCCCCCAACCTTTATATTTCTTACCTTTGGAGTGATTAATATCTTTGCAAGTGAGTTATCATTTACCTCTTCCAAGAGGCTTCTCCTCTTCAAACTGAACCTTTATTAATTTTGATGGTATCCACAATTTTTCCTCTCCTGTGGAAACAAGAGCAAAACCCCTTCCCCAACACAGCACATCTCCTGGCTTCCACTGAGAGGTCAGCACATCCTTGAAATAAATTGGTTGATTTAATTCAGCAGACTTTTCCAATATCCAATGTCTTTCTGCAGCCGTTGTCCCCGTCTCATTAGCGTTGAGAAAATTCAAGGTTAATAACGCATTATGTAACCTATTCCTGGGGGTATTTTCCACCCCTTTCTGTTTGTTCAACATATCTTTTATAGTTCGATTTGATCTTTCTGTAACTGCTTGACCTGTAGGATTGCATGGTATACCTGTAACATGCTTAATATTATAATAAGCAAAAAATCGTTTCATTTTCCTAGAAACATAAGCTGGACCATTATCCATCTTTATCTGTGTAGGTATACCCATGATGGCCATAACTTCTAATAAATGAGTGATTACTGAATCAGCTTTTTCTGAGCGTAAAGCAGTTGCCCATTGGAAACCTGAGTATGTGTCAATGGTATGATATACATATTTTAATTTGCCAAATTCTGGAAAGTGAAACACATCCATCTGCCAAATTTCATTCCTTTTAATACCCTTTGGATTAGTCCCTGCAGGCAATGGTGTTTGGTTATAAAAAGAACAAGTAGGGTATTTCTTTACAATCTCCTTAGCTTGTTGCCATGTAATAGAAAACTCTTTTTTCAAGCCTTTGCTATTGACATGATGTTTTTATGAAATTCAGATGCCTGCAGCACACTACCAATCAATAAGTGATCAATATCTGCATTACCTTGTGCTAGAGGACCTGGTAGACCTGTATGGGAATGGATGTGTGTTATATACATAGGGCAAAGCCTGTTCCTGATCATGTCTTGTACCTGGATAAACAATGAGGTCAGTTCTGTATCCTCAGGTATAAATTCAGCAGTTTCAATATAACTCTTTCTGCATATTGTGAGTCAGTAATTATATTAAAAGGTTCTTTAAAAACCCTAAGCACCATAAAAATGGCATATAATTCTGCCTTCTGGACAGAATCATAAGAACTTTGTTCCACTTTACCCAATTCTTCTGATTTGTAACCTGCTTTCCCTGATTTATTAGCATCAGTATAAAATGTACAGGCTCCGGTTATTGGAGCATCACGGACAATTCGAGGAAGGCTCCAAGAAGTTCTCTTTATAAAATTAAGTCTCTTGCTTTTTGGGTAATTGCAATTGATTTCTCCCAAAAAAATTAGCACAAGCTCTTTGCCATGGTTCATTGTCTTCCCACAAATTTTTTATCTAATCAGCAGTGAAAGGCACTATAATTTCTGTTGAGTCTATACCTGCTAATTGATGAAGTCTCAATTTTCCTTTTATAATCAATTCAGAGACTTTTTCCACATAAGTTTTTAATTTTTTACTTGGTTTGTGTGGTAAAAAGATCCATTCCAATATAATATCATCTCTTTGCATCAAAATTCCCGTAGGAGAAATTCTGGAAGGCAATATAACAAGAATACAACTAAGCTTTGGATTTACCCTGTCCACATGAGCCTCCTGTAATTTTTCTTCAACCATTGTCAGTTCTTTTTCTGCTTCAGCTGTTAATTCTCTGGGACTGTTTAAGTCTTTATCACCACCCAAGGTTTTGTTTAAATGGATTATTAGATCAGGTGTTATCCCAACAGCCGGTCGTAGGCTGGAGATGTCTCCTAATAATCTTTGAAAATCATTAAGAGTTCATAACCGGTCTCTCCTGATTTGTGCCTTTTGAGTCTTAATTCTTTGTAAACTTATTTTATAAGCTAAATAATTAACAGAATCTCCTCTCTGAATTTTTTCAGGAGCAATTTGCAATCCCCATTTAGGTAACACTATTTTTACTTCTTCAAACAGCCTTTCTAAGGTATCTTTATTTTTATCAGAGATCAGGATGTCATCCATATAGTGGAATATTATGGACTTAGGAAATCATTTGCGTAAAATTTTTAATGGTTGGCTTACAAAATATTGGCACAGGGTGTGAGAGTTTAACATTTCCTGTGGGAGTACGGTCCACTGCTACCTCCTTGCAGGCTGAGAGTTATTATAATTAGGCACTGTGAAGGCAAACTTTTCTCTATCTTTTTCTTGTAAAGGTATAGTGAAGAAACAATCTTTCAGATAAATAACTATAAGAGGTCATCCCTTTGGTAACAGGGAGGGCAGAGGAATTCCAGATTGCAAAGGGCCCATTGGTTGAATAACCTTGTTGATAACTCTAAGATCTGTCACCATTCTCCATCTACCAGATTTTTTCTTAACAACAAATACAGGAGAATTCCAAGGGCTGGTAGATTCTTCTATATGTCCAGCATCAAATTGCTCTTGTACCAGCTGTTCTAAAGCCTGTAACTTTTCCTCAGCTAAAGGCCATTGTTTAGTCCATATTGGTTTCTCAGTCAACCATTTTAGAGGCATGGCTGTTGCTACCTCTGAAGGGCAATCAATTGTGTTGTGTTCTTGTATAGTTCTAATGGCTGGTTTCTGCCATCTGTAATATCTTGTCATATTTTCCTCAGGAATATAGGCTCTGGAAGCAGCAGGAATGTTAATTTGGGTATTCCATTGCTGCAATAGGTCACAGCCCCATAAATTCACTGCAATATTGGCTACATATGGCCTTAGTTTTCTTATTTGTCCATCCGGATCTGTACAATTGACCCATCTCGTGCTTTGTCTTACTCGAGATAGCGTTCCAAATCCTAGGAACTGAATATCTACCTCCTGAAGAGACCAATGCATATGCCAAGATTCTGGAGTAATGATACTTACATCTGCACCTGTGTCCAGTAAACCAGTAATAAATTTGCCATTTACACACACTCTTAGCTTTGGTCTTTGTTCATTTATAGAAGTCTGCCAAAATATTCGTTTACTTTGTCCTCTTATATTTCTTGATTCATTCACCACATTTAACTCATCCTTCAGGCCGTTATTGCTTTTAACAGCAGGCATGGGGCATTCTAATTTCCCTGAAGAGGCATGTTCTCTTCAGTGATCGGAAATGACTGGACCACATTTGCCATGGGGGCCTTCGAGAGGCCCCCTATTGAGTTTCCCAATGGCAACGTGTTGCCCTGTTTATCTCTTGTTGACCTACACTCATTTGTCCAATGCCTGCACTTTCCACATCTCCTATATAAACCTGAAGGCTGAGTCCTCCTATTCCTGTTATTCCTAGAAGAGGCATTATTCCTGGAATTCCATTGTCTGCAGCCCCTTTTCATGTGTCCCATTTTGCCACAGTGAAAGCATTTTGTAATCTGATGTTTCCTTTTACCTTTGGAAATTGCTTCCTGCACCTATGTTTCATTGCCATAATCAAATGTATCAACATTCATTGTATGTAATTCCCATTCATCCAAAGCTGATCTGATCTTTAAAGGCCCCAGGATCCTTTTGCATTCTATGTTGGCATTCTCATAAGCCAAAGATTCAATTACTATATTTCTTGCTTCTGGATCAGGTATCCCTATTTGTACAGCCTTAGTTAGTCTTTGTAAAAAGTCACTAAAGGGTTCTCTCTGACCCTGTTTTACCCTGATATATGATTCTACACTCTGACCTGAGTCTTGAACACTGCCCCAGGCCCTTAGAGCTGCAGTAGCACATATGGATAAAATGTTTTCATCATAAAGAGCTTGTTCCTGAGGATCAGAGTAAAGTCCTTCCCCTAGAATTTGATCTAGAGAAACCTCAATTCCTTTCGCTGATTCTTGTTGTTGTAAAAGTCTGGCCTCTTGCTTGAATAGGAATTTGAAATGCCATAAAGGTTCATTCTCCAGGACAGCTGAGTTCAGCTGATTCCAATCTTGAGGGGTTTCCCTGCTGCTGAGAGCCCAGGATTTTAACATCTCTCTAACAAAGGATGAATGTAGTTTATAATTCACAATTGCTTGTTTAAATTCTTTCAGATCATTCATACGTATAGGCTCCGATGTATGTTCTTTAATGACCTTAGGGTTTTTGGAACCAGTTATCTTTTCTGATGTTATTACTAGAAAGGCAGGTATAACTCTATGTAGACTCAGAGTTTTCGGAGGTAAATGTTGCCTTTCTACCTTTTGCTCCTGTTCATCAGAGTCTATGATTTCCTCAATCTTATTAAATCTGCTCACCATTGCCTTCTGTAAATCCTGAATCTCCTGTCCAGTATTATGCTCCAAAGCCTTCATTAACAATTCTAAGGCATGGAGCTTGTCCATCAGAAACAATATTTCCTCTGTGGACACTATCACCTTCATTGATAATTCTAAGGCGTGGAGCTTGTCCATTAGAGATACCATATCCTCCTTGAACATAATCCTCATGACATGTACTGTGCCTTCTTGTATGGAAATCCTGTCAATTAATCTATCATACCCTTTTGATAAAGTCCGATTTTCACATTCAATGGTTTTAATCCTCTCAGCTAATGTTTCAGCACTTACAGTCACAGACTGGAGGTTACGAGTCATTTTGGTTGTTCCCTCCTTGAGAGCTCCAAACTCTGATCTAGTCTCTTCCTTGAAAACTCCAAACTCTTTTTTGAGGAGGTTGGTGTCAGTCTGAATTGTCCTTAAGGTTTTAATCTCTGCCCTCAGCATTGCTGATTCAATCATGAAGGACTGCATCATTCTTATAAAATATCCAAACACCAGAAAAGCGACAAGTCCCAGAAATAACCAAGTAAGAGGAATATCAGAAACCTCATGGAGGATATCCTCCATGGCGCAATTAAAAAGACCATTGAATTTTTGGATTGTAATATTTTCTGACATGTTCAATCTAAAGAAATTGTATTTTTTTATTTGTTTTCAACTAAAAAGAAAAATCATACCTGTAATGACCCTTGCCTGCCAGTAAGTGGCGGGGGCACACCTGAATCCACGTGGCAATGGTGCCGACCCGGAAAGATTCTGAAATATATATATAAACTGAAAGAGGTTACTTTCAGGCTAGCAGCGCAAGCCAAACTCAGCTGAGGCTGCAGGAAATACACTGCCCGAGTGGGGGTAGAGCTGCCGCTTGCCCGAGTTCCGAGGCTTTTGCAGAAGCCAGAAAGTCCCTGGCCCGATTCTATTGAACGGAGCTGGGATCTAGTGCAGGCTTTACTGTAAAGGCCGCCAGGTGCTGTGTGAGTGCTCAGGCTGCTAGGCCTGCACCACAAGGTGGGGAAAAGGGCCCACGTTTGGGAAACAAAATGTAGCCACAGGGCGATTGGTAAAGAAAAGTCCCCAGACTATCTTGATACAAAATATACAGCTTTAATAAACAGAAGTAAGACTTACAATAGCTTACACCAGAATCCAAACGATCCGTCAGGACGCAGGAGCCAGGCGAAAAAGAGAGCTAGCAAAGCACACTTGCTAGGTTTATAGGCAGGCTTTTGCCTGAGGGCGGCATGCCCCAAAAACAGAATATGATTGACTGAACTCCCCTATCAGATAATGGCACTATGTTTTGATTCTACTGCATGTACTGGCTTTTTGAGAGCCTAGTCTTCTTGGATGCACACCTTCCTAGGCCTCGATGGAGGAGGGAGGTCCTTGCACTTACCACAGGGCAGGATACCCTGACTTCTCTTAGGACTGGAGAGGGAGGGAGAAGGGTAGTGGGGACAGTGGGAGGGAAATGGGAGGAAGGGAGAAGGTGAAAATTTTTAATAAATAAATTTAAAAAATTTTAAAAAGATAATATCCTCTAATATTTTAATTATAGAAGGGATTAAAAATCATAACAGATTATTTAAAGTCACAGGATCTCAAAATCAAGCAACAGTCCCTGTAATATCCCAACATTGAGTGTTCCAAAGTTTACTTAGTAATGGAATTCAGTGAACGGTCTTCTCTTCATAACCAGGCCATAGTCCATGTCCACCTAGGAGCCATTATCTGCTATTCTTTGTTAACACAAATTCCTGAGAGGCCCAAAGGGTTCACAGGCTTAGGTTTAAGCAATGTATTTTTCTGCTTGCATTACACCCTGATTACCCAAATCTTTTTTCCTTTGGGGATCCTTCGAACCAAACCACCCAACTCTCTTGATCTATATTGCCCCAAGACTTCCATGACAGTCTTCATTTATTTGGACAGACACTATCACAGGAGCTATCTGAATTGTCTTACTTACAGGTTAATGTCCTCCAACATGCATATAACATCTTCCATTGTGCCTCTCTTGATGCCATCTTTACGGAAGAAATCACATAAGCACTTGGAGAATGCACAGTATACTCTTGAATTACCACTGATTTATTCAAGAAATCAGTGAAAGAACAATACCTAGAATTAAATGAAAATAATAGTATAGCTTTCCATCATGTTTGGGATGTAACTACATGATGGCAAGGAAAGTTTATGACTGTAAATGCCTACTTAGCAAAAGAGAAAGACCTCAAATAATGGCCAAATTCAGAGAGATCTCAAGTAAATACTTAATGATGAGCCTGAAGGTCATAGTAAAAGCTCACGCTAAACCAAAGTCAATCGATGGCAAGAGGTGATAAATATCATGGCAGAAATTAATGAAATGGATTTAAAAATAACAATGTATAGCATTATTCAAAAACATTGTTCTTTGAATAAATACACAGTCAACAGCAAGAGAAATAGACCTATATTAATAAAATAGAGCTATAAGGGAGGGTCCTGCAATATATGCAAGTAAATTGAGATGGTCATTGGGTAGTATTTTAAAGTATTATACTCCCCCAAACAGAAAAATCTTAAAGAAATGGATATATATCTAGACACATATGACATAACCACATTGAATCACAATGAAATCAGCAAATTTAACATAACCATAGCAAGCAACTCTATTGAAGTAACAATATAATGACTCTCAACAATAAAGCTCACAACTGGAGGGATTCTCTGCCAAGTTCTGCCAGACCTTTAATGAATAGCTCATACGAATGCCCCTGTAAATGTTCCATGCTATAGAAAAGGAAGAAATAATACCACTATAAAGTCAGCATTTCCCAGATAACAACACAAAGTCATAAGGGGAAAATTACAAAAAGACCAATTTCCCTGACTAACATAACCCACCCACACAGAAAAAAACCCTGCAATTAAATCTAAGAATAAGTTGAGAGGGGTCCACATTATGACCAAACTGGTTTCAATCCAGGGATGAATGTTTGGTTCAAAAACAGAAATCATCAGGGCAGTGTGGAACATGCCTTTAATCCCAGCACTTGGAGAGGCAGAGGCAGTGAGATTTCAGTGAGTTTGAGACCATCTTTACCCGGTCTACAGAGTAAGTTCCAGGAGAGTCTGATCTATACAGAAAAACACTGTCTTGAACCTGGAATGAGAAAAGGTTGAGAACCCACTCTCTTACTCTTACTCCATGCAGTGCTCAGAGCCTCAGTCAGAGTAAAAAGGGAAGACAGAGAAATGAAATGAATATCAACAGTAAATGAAAGAGTGAAATTACACAAATTTTTGCATAATTTAATTTTTTCATTATCTCTGAGCTATTATTTTATTATTGTTTATATATTTTTCTCCACTCCCCTCCCTTCCTCCCCCTTCCCTTCTACCCTATACCACTGTCCTCATGCTCCAAATCTACTTAGGAGATCTTGCCTTTTTCCACTTCTCATGTAGATTAGATCCATGTATATCTCTCTTAGCATCATCCCTGTTGTCTAGGTTCTCATGGATTGTGAATTGTAGGCTGATTTTTCCTTGCTTAATGTCTATAAGATGCTTATGAGTGGGTACATATTATATTTGTCTTTCTGAGTCTGGGTTACCTCACTCAATATGATGTTTTTCAGATTCATCCATTTGCCTACAAATTTCAAGATGTCATTATTTTTTCCACTGTGTAGTACTCCATTGTGTAAATGTATCACATTTTTATCTAAATGGAAAATTACAAAGCAGGAAAGGATCTTCTCCAACCCCACATTGCACTTGATTTCAAAATATAAAAAGAATTCAAGAAACTGATCATCAAATAAATACATAGTCCATTCAAAAAATGGGTACAGACTGAAGCAGAGAACTCTAAACAGACAAATCTAAAATGGTCAAAAAACACTTAAGGAAATTCTCAATATCCTTAGCCATTAGAGAAATACAAATCAAAACAACTCTGAGATTCCATCTTACACCTGTAAGAATGACCAAGATTAAAAACATTGATGACATCTGATTCTGGAGAGGATGTGGAGTAAGGGAACACTCCTCCATTGCTGGTGGGAGTTCAAAATTGTACAATTGTTTTGAAAATCAGTATGGCAATTTCTGAGAAAATTAGGAAACAGCCTACCTCAAGACTCAGCAACACCACTATTGGATATATACCCAAAGGATGCTCAATTGTACCACAAGGACATGTGGTCAGCTATGCTCAGTGCAGCATTATTTGCAATAGCCAGAACTTGTAAGCAACATAATATGTTTTTAAATTTAAAAGAGTCTCAAAACTTGACCATAAAATTCTTAACCTGAAAATATTTTCAGCAAAGAACAGGATATAAAGTCAACATATGACAGTCAGTAGTATTTCTGTGTAATAGTAACAGAGCTTTTAAAAAAAATCTGTGGCAATAAACATGACTCTGGACAATGAGGCTGGAATCTCAGAAAGCTAAGGAATGGACTGTATCCAGTCATCAAGGCCACAGCTTTAATTTTCTCCATATTGCTAAGCAAATTAAAGACTCATGTGGGTGAACTTCTAGCCGACTTCCATTGGAGGAGGGGTGAGTTTTCTCCTGGCTAGAGGGCTTCCTCTAGGAGGAATTCAGCCTTTCCCCGCCCCCCTCGACAATCTGGTCACCAGGCAGAGGCGACTCCTCCCTGCAGAGCTCTCCTGAATCCCATCCCAGCCTTTATCCAGCTCAATCACATTCCTGGCCAGCAAGAGAGAGTGAACTTCTAGCAGACTTCCATTGGAGGAGTGGT